>JAABKK020018565.1:0-19394 GCA_011634745.2 Catotricha subobsoleta
TGTAAACAAAAGTTCTAAGCACACAAGTCACTAAAAACTCATTTATTTACATAAATGGAAGTTTATGTGTCACATCTCACATCTAGGGCTCGAACTTCCTACAAATTAGTTATTTTGCAAGAACTTATTAAAATTTAAGAAAAGAAAATAAATTTGCATCATTTATTGATAAAAAAAAATAATAAAAGTGACAGAGATAAAATTGATACGAGGGAAAAGAGAGAAAAATTTGCTGAAGACCTCACCTTAAGCATATTACTATTTTTTATCGATATTATACATGTAGCAGTAGCTGTCCTACCAGTGGTCGATCTACCTTATATAAAAACGAAACCATAGATACACAAACACACATGCATATATAATATATACAATATACATACCCACAATGTGTTGATGCGTTTTACACTATACTATAATAATAATATACTGAATGTGTAAGTAAATGCGGTGTGTAAGTGAAAAGTAAAAAAAAAGAAGAAGTAAGTTGTGACCGACAATTTTTTGGTTTTTTTGAAAACAGTTTGAAATGAAGTTTTGTTGCGTGAGCATGGGAATGAAAACTGACGCAAGAAAGTGCAATATGTTTTGTGTACTACGACTAGTAGCGGTAGTAGTAGTAAAAATCAGTGTTTTGTTAGTTGGATATGAGTCAACATCAAAAAATTAAATGAAATTAAATATTATTGCTAATTATTAATACTTATATCGAATATGTTGAATAACACGATAGTGAACAATTTTTTATTATTATTTTAGTTTTTGATTTTAATTTTTGACAACTACCGAATCAACAAATATTTGAAATTCTATATTTATATTGTTTTGATTATTGCATTAATTTAGTGAATAAGTGAACTAAAGTGAACGAACAATTGTGAACAAAAATATTAAGTTAAAAATTTTAAAAACAAAAACAAAAAACTGATTTGAACTAATTGATAAAACCCCACACAGCTCTCCAGAAAACAAAAAAAAAATAAATAAATAAATAATTTAAACAGATAAATATTGAAAAGGGACAATTAATTTATTCCCTTTTTCATTTTCATTTTCGGTTTACTTTAGTATTTTTCTGTTTTGATATTTTTTTTTTTATAATTTTTTTTTTTTATTTATTTATAAATACATAATTTTTGGATTTTTCTTATTTCGGCCCTGCTGTGTGAGTGGTATGTGCAAAATTCTAAATTTTTTTTGGTTGTTCGTTGGTATCTGCATCTTTAAAGTGAAAAAAATAAATAAAAATAAATCAAAAAGAAAGAAAAAAAACGGAATTTTTCTTCCGGAAATACAGAAAATATTTTATCTCTATGGCTTTAATACCTTTTTTGATAGAGGTAGCAAATAACTAAATAAATAAAAAAATAATAATAATATGTAATAATATGCGATAGTGATTTTATTTCGGTTTACGAGAAATGGATTTTGAATGAAAAAAAATAAAAATAAATAAATAAAATCAAATAATAATAATAAAATTTAAAAGTAATAAGAAAGATATATTTATAGTATTTATAAAGTGCAAAACAAGTGTGTGAATCACACTGGAAATTTGGCTATTTATTATTTACACAAAAGCAATAAGTATTTCAATATAACATTTTTTTCATTTGAAACGCAAGATACCGAATTATATTTATATAAATAAATATCAGTGTTTTTTTTTTTTTTCTTTTGAACTAATCAACGAACTACTACTGAACTTAAAACTATTGACGATTGTCAACACAAAAATATAAGACAAGAAGCTACAAGCCGAGCAATAATATATTACTTATTACTTGTATGCACATACAATAACAGAAATATATTATTATTTCTTCTTTTTTTTGATAAAGAATTTGTAAGTACTTTTGTCATTGATTTATTTTTGATTCTATTTTTTTTTTTTTTTTTGGTTGCAAAATAATAAATATACTTATAGCCCAATAATCAACAGTTTATTTAGAATTTATTACTATGATTAATTTCAATATTTGTATTTATGTATTTTATTTATAATTATTACAAATGAAACTTGTTTATGTTTTATTTTCGATTTTGTTATAAAAATATATGCACACAGTTTAATTGATTGCATTTATATGAAACATAATTGAAAAAATAGCAGCAGTATCGGCACTTGTCCGGTATCTGTGAATAGACCACATTTTGCTTTCATATACAAAAATTAAACCAAAGTCAAAAAATGAAACCTTGATTTCCTACGTTGTTGTTGTTTTTTTTTTTTTATTTCTTTCTGCATGATTCATATGGGCGATGTAAACGAACTGGATGAGATTTAAAAATTTCACGAATTTCAATGACGTACAAAACGTTTTTGGTTGTTGTTGTTGTTGTTGTTGCTGCTGCTGTTATTATATATTTTATAAGACATTTTGCGAATTTGCGGTTTATTTATTTATGCTTCTTTTAATGTATTTAGTTTTTTTTTTTATGTCTCTATCAACTATGGACTGATAGGTTATCATTATAAATATATGATTTTTAAACAAAAACAATAATATATAGATTTATTCGTAATAATAATAATATGGCGCATATTCACATACATGATTCTCAATAAAAGCAAAAAAAAACAAAAATAAAAACAAAAACTTAAATTTTTTATACTTACATACAACTTAACACAGACTCATCAATGCTTCAACATATTTTTTCCACAGTTTTTTTTTTTCACGAACTAAAAAACAAACAAACACTCATTGAGATCACTATTTTATTGATAAAATTAATGGAGTTGCACGAGTAAAATCGGACTTAATATTTTATTTTTGTGCGGATATTTAATATTTTTCTTCTTTTTTTTTTATAATTCATTTGATTTGTCCACGCGTTTATTTATTTTCTATCATAAATTGCATGTGACAATGTAAAGTTCTTGAAATTCATATAAAATCTTTATTTGTATATCATCTTATTATTTATGTATTTTCGACCAAAAAGAAATCTTAATAAAATTATCGGCAATAACCTTTTGTCCAAAAAAAAAAAAAATTCAATATTATTTAACACTTATCAATTAATGAAAAACGTTCATAAAGATTCGCGTATTACTGTTCGAATTCCCTCAATCGCCCTAATAATTATTCTTGTAGAATGGGAGAAATAAAGAAACATCGATATTTTAATACAATGCGGGCAGTGCTCCAGAAATGGCATAAAATATATATAAAATTCATGATCAAAAAAAAAAAAAGAAGAAGATCTATTGCCAATATTTTCGTAAATGTCTCTCAATCTGGGTTTGCTAATATTCCTTCATTTTCTATTTAGAAAAGAAAAACGATATTATAAAATTGTAAATTTTAAAATGTAAAAATACAATAATTTTTTCTTGAAAATAAAAGATAACAAAATACAAACTACTTATGCTAAAGTATTAACAGTTTTGTGTTTCTTTTTTTTTAATTTAAAATCGTCTATTTTGAATTACGTTTTTTTTGCCACCGCTTCCTTTTTCTCATTCATAAGTAATTGGTTTTCATTTTGTCTATTTATGTGTGTTAGTGTAACCACTACTATCCGGCCCTATAAACAACCGAAATCATATCATTTATAATTTATTCATATTTTTTTTTTTTTATCAATTGTTTGCTATTTTATATGTTTACGACATTTTTGCGAATTTACGCAATCGAAAATACTTAGTTTTTGTTTTTTTTTTTTATTCTTCGTTTTCATTATATAAGAAATTAAAATGAATACCGTTAGAATAATTTATTAATAAAATATTCATTAAAAATTCAAATTTATTCAAACAATTATAAAAACAAAAAAAACTGTTAATTACGTTGTGGGATTTCCATGCACGTTGCATTTTATCTATAGCGCCTTAATTGCAACTGGTTCTCAACCAACAATTTATATTTGTATTATTTTTATGATGTTTCATTTAATTTGTTTAGGGATAGCAGTAACCGCAAGACCAATATATGCTGCCTATATATGAAATCTAATCCAACACATTATTTAATAATAGAAACATACAATCAAAAATTCTGCTTTAAGTTTTTCATTTGCGCAAGTATATCGCTTATTTGAATTATTGGAAAGGCGAAAGAATTTTACCTGTGATATTCTGAATTGCATTCTGATTCTTACTCTGTGCAATTAGATTGTTCAGTTGGATTTTCATTATCCAATTAGATTCTGAATAGAATTGGTTTCACTCTGAACTACCTATTACAATAATGATTTTCAGTGGTTCAAAACATTTTTTTTTTTTTTTTTTTATTTGGTATTCTATTATTATTATGGTATTTAGTTTTGGTCCGCATTCAATTCAATTTTATCATATTCATATATAATGTAAAATGTAAAAGTGTTTAAATTTATGAAAATTTAACCCATATATCCAATTTCTCGATGATAATTTTAATTAAATGTGATTAGAACACCAATATATGTATATATTTAATATTAAATTGGCAACAATGATTTTCGGAATCGTTACAATTTCTTGAGACTAGAAATATCATGTTGTCACAAAAAAAACTTAAATTCATCAATTTCCAATTTCAAATTAGTCATCATATGTGTTTTAGTTCACATTTCGGTCAGTCCATGTTATTATGTTATCGATTGATAAAATATCGATTAACATTTTTTTTATTCATACAACGGTATTTTGTAAATAATCTGTTTTTATGTTTTATTCATTTGTTGAACGGCAACCACATTTTCGTTTTTTTCCACAGCATAATAAAAAAAAAAGAAAAAAGAATGAAAATGTTATTGCATAAACATAAAATATATCTATATAGAGCATATATTTGAAACATAATACATTTAAACTGTAATTACCTACATGCATTGAATATTTTATGTATATATTTCTGAACTATTTTGCGTGCAAAGGCTTTTTTTATTTTTGCAAAGTTTTTCGTCCTTGATGGTTAATTTTTGCTTTTCATTTTTTTTATTTTTTTTTTATTTTTTTTTTTGTGATGGCTGAAATATGAAAAAAACACGCATACCTATAGTGGCGCAAATCGTCCATCCCATCACTCCCAACAAATAAACTCACCACAACAAAATTAATAATTTATTTTAACATGCAAATATTTTGTTTTGCTTTGTTTTTTTTTTTTTTTATTATTATTTTCTTTGCAATCCTACGGTTGATATTATATATAGGGATGAAAAAAAAAATATGGAGGGTATATCGTGTTTAAAGTTCAATGTATCGCTTTGAATTGAAATATACTCACCCAAGTAAATCATGGATTAGTAGTTGCATGGTGGGCAGGCAATACAGAATTTTGATTTAAAAAATACTGGAAATTGTTTTGCATTCAGTTTATTTTTTTTTTTTTTTTGTTTTACATTGCTACAAAATTCCAAAAGCTCGCCTTATTAATAATTTATGTTCAAATCACTTTATATTTGCGAGCTCTACAAATATGTCAACTTAAGGTTGTGTTATAATGAAACAAATGTTTTACATTTGTGCAACTTGTGCTATTTTCTAATTCTTTTTTTTTTTTTTTTTTGTTTTTTAAAAGGTATGTCAACTTTGGATCTGATAAACTGTAACACGTTTATTATTCTTATTCTCAAGAACTTATTATACTACTTACTTATGATGAATTTAATGAAAATTTTTGGTGATGGCTAAACCTTATAATAAATATATTCATTAAGTGCATTCATTTGTTTTGATTGTGACCATAGTTTCAAAACACTGCCAAAATATTCGAATAGATTTTCTTCCTATCACTTTAGGTATTTTTGCATAAGTTTACTACAATTCTTAATTGCACTTAATCTTTTCTATTATTCTCGAAAAAAGAATAAATACATCAACTACACTACTACCCAACAAACAAACAAAAAAAATCAGGGAACTTAAAAAAAAACTTCAATATTCCAGTTAAATACTAATGTCGTAAAATCATTCAATCAAATTCTATTAATTTTGCGAGATTCACTATTCATAAACAACCAATATTAATAATAATTATTATAAACATATAGCCGATCTTTGAAAAATGCATTACAATACAAATTCCAAATTCCAAATTTATAGTAAATATACCAAATGCATATACATATATATTATATATATATATATTTTTTTAAAAAGAAGAAAAGAACAATGATTACAATAATAATAATACGATAGTATTATTCAGTACTAGCATGAAATTTGATTAGTCAGGCACTGCACTGGTGTACCTATACTTTGCAATGAAATAGGTGTACCTCTATTATATAATAATGCTATTCGGTTCGTTGACTTTTGCTGCCATATTTAGTTTAATATATATTTTTATGACATTTTGTCGTAGTTTCATTTTCTGTAGAAAAAGAAAACATCAACTTCCTGTTCGCATATTATTTTATGAATATATAGTGAAACCAAAAATATATAAATACCAAAAAAAAAAAAAAAAGGCGAATTGATTACATTATGCGAGGGTGCAATAACTCCCATACAAACATAATATTATATATATAAATAATAATTAAATAACCGTACAGCTTAGAATACCAGTAAGAAAAATAATATAATAAAAAAAAAAATAAAAGAAAACCGAAAATATATAGATTCATTACCTATATATGTATTGAATGAAAAGATCAATCGCATGTGTGTAATTAAATATAATTTTGAAAAGATTCTATCCTTTGAGAGAGAAAAGTTAAAAAAAAATATTTTATGATAAAATCGCTACTATTCAATATAAAAATGTAATGATTTTTATTAATTACAATTATGCATTTCATTTCATTGGTGTATTTATAATGAATTTAACAGCAGCTGGTTAGTTTATTTAGCCTTTATTTTGGCAAATATTTCATTCACATATAAGTATCAAATATAATGTAATTCTTATTTGGTTTCTCTACTTATATTAAAACAAAAAATTAAAAAAAAAAAACAATTCCCAAATATAATTAGTTATGTTGTTATTTGTTATTATCCGTTAGCATAAGCTATAACTAACCGAACAAGTTAAATTGAAATAGTTTCTTTGCATACAAATGCACCCCCGCCTGGATATCCAAAGCATATGTTTTTAGTTTGTCATTTTTTTTTCTTTTTTCTTTCAGTCAATATGGTGAAAATTAATGTTTCGCCTAAATTTCATCATTTAAACCAAACTGAGAAATACGTAAAAAGTAAAAAAAAAATAAAAATAAAATAAAATAAACCAAGCACCCTTGCATTGTCGCATTATTTTATATAAGTTTACAGGAGTAGTGCCAAATAAATTGATGAGGGGGTGACTATTTATAAACACAAAATGCATGAATATTGTGAACGATAAATACTAATATTTTGTACGCATTTGTGTTTTCCATTTTATAATGTTACCAGTCAGCCAGCCTGAGCTATTTAGAATTTCTCTAACATTAGTTTTTATTTGTATTTCTCATGATATTGAAATAGAGCAATCAAATATAAAATTCTAAGTGTCTTTCTATGTATGTTTTCCAAGTTGAGGTGTACGCGCAATAAAATAATTATGACATGAATTGTGGATAACATGCAATTTTTAGTTTTCATTTGATGGCCGACTATTTTTTATCAGCTTCACATTGAAGTCCCTTCAATATTTGTGCATTCAAAATAGACAAAAAATAAATAAATAAATAGGCTGTGTGTGTGTGTGTGTAGTTTTTTACTTATATTATTTACAGAGTTTAATTTTTTGATGATATCAAATAGCATTTTAATTACTTACCTACACTTAGACAAACATGGGGGTACTTCATTCATTTATTTTTTATTATCCTTAATTTTTATTATTTAAATAGATAATTTTTTGTTAATAATATATTTGATTTTATCACTTTGAATCGCCTTAAGCTACAAATTAAAACCACAACTTGCAACAATTTGTTATCGGCGATCATTTTCTGTATTTCTGGCGGTAATTTTGTCATTTCAGGCGATCAATTTAAGTTTTTTGAGCGGTATTTTGTTAATTTACGTGATCATTTTGAAATGTGTGCCATGATTTAATACATTTTTTCACGTGTAATATATTTAGATTCTTAAAGGACTTTTAATTAATTGTATACTGAAAGTTTCATTTTATGTATATTGAAAGAACTTTGGTTCCAAAACATAAAAAATAAAACGGGTAAAACGAGAATCAGGTTTTATACCTACTGAGAGCAAAAAGTAACTATATATTCTTTTTAAAAGAAGCTGCCAATGGATCGGTACACGACTTCATTTTTGAAAGAAATTAAAAAAAGAAACAAAATTGGATTTCTAGACAAAAAAACGAAATATTTAATGTAAAGTCAGTATGTAAATTTTTCTTTAAAAAAAAAATCTGCGTATATCGACCATCAAAATCCGCCCGGCCAATCCTAAAATCTAGAATATTTTTTTTCTTTAAATTCTTCAAAATGAAGTAAAAAAAAATATCTAAAAGATGGAAATAAATGAATATGAAATTGTTTTACATTTATTTGATATAAATATAAACTAACATAATGTTGTTATATATTTATTCAAATGGTAATTTCATCCCCTTCTTCATAAATATGCACTTATTACTTTTTTTATCAAAAAATTTTTGATTTGTTTTAAGTTTTACAATTTAAAAAAAAATATTCATTCCAATTGTTTAGTTTAATGAGAAAAATACTTTGAACGCTCCCTCCTTTTTTTTTTCAAGTTTTATAATTAGAAATACTTACAGCCAATTTTGTTTGGTTTTTTTTTTTTACTACTTATAAGCTGAGAAAGATTCACATTACTATGCTCGGCTCATTCATCATCATCAATCATTTGTTAATCAAAATAAGTACTGGACAAAGCTATATTAAAAACACAGTTTAAGCAAGCATTTTGCCCGGTTTAAGTCGTTTAACCAACTCCGCTGCTATTTCCTAAGAATAAATAAAATTATCTATTCTAATTTAAATCGAGATTTAAACTTATCCATTGCAATATATCTATGAACGCGCATTCTGTACCGGTATTTTGAATTTTTCAAATATTTTAGATTGTGATTTTAGTTCAAACTACTGTTTTGAATTTAAATACAGCAATAGTCATTGGTTGATATTTTCAGGGTTGACTTATTACTCATGTCATATTTATTATTTATTTTATGTCCTTTATGCTTATACACAACCATGCATAAAACCGTTGGTCTCTTTATATGGAATAGACTATAGTGGATATCTATTTTCTATTCTCGTGTGGTATATCAGTGGCTAAAACAGCAGGTAGTTTCGCTCTAAACGGTCAGTTTTAATAGGTATTTGGGTAATTTCAAATCAAAATCTTGGTTGTAACTTTCTTCTTTTCTTTTTACAAATAATAAGTATTTTCGCATATATTCAAAGTTTTTGATCAACATTAGGTACAGTCTTTGAAACGATGAACCATATTTTCCTTATGGATCGACACCATTAAAATAATTTTTATATGTATTATGGTTATTTTTGACTCCTTGAGAAAATCCTAAGGATGACAATTTTTTGCGAGGGGTAGGGACACAGGTTAAATCGTGGCCCCTGATTCTAATTTTTTTGAAATCTTTTAAATGAATACCAAAAGATTCCAAATGATTTCAAGAGTGGTGACCCCTGATTTCAACTGCTGTCCTACCCCTCGATTTTTTGCACGAAACATAAGTTTTTTGAGTCATGAAAACAGAGCGTTACTTTTTCCGGTACTTTTCAAATTTTGTAGCGCGAACAATATATTTTTCGGAAGTGACTATATAACATACATTTTTCATTTCTTTAATTTTCTCTTAGTCAAATGCTCCAGAAGGATTCTAATGACCTTTATTAAGATGATGTATTCCCCCGCTAAGGATTTATGCTCATAAATTACAAATTATTCCCATTTTTACATTCCTCAAAAAATTACATAAATCTTTTATATGTCATAAAAATGTATGTGCTCTAGTCACTGCCATATTTTTCGATACTTTTTACCGATACTTTTACATTTTTTTAAAATTCACAAACAAATCAATATTTCAGCAGTTAAACTTTGAGTTGGCATTAAATATTAAACGACATTGTTATATGGCGATCTGATTTTAATAACTATCTACATGATTATTTATATTTTATAAGTATATAAATATATATATAAATAAATAATATACTTCTTATAACATTAATTCACATAAATGTTGTCAAATACTGTTGTCAATGGATATTAAAAGTATTTTATTTAAATTTTATATAAGATAGCCTCTTTCAATCGGGGAGGCGAACCTTTATCATTTTTGAGGGTTTCGGTTCAATGGGTTCGGTTCTTAATGAGAAAAATAAGGATTTGTTTCGGTTTGCCAAATCTCTTAGTATAAATTGCTCAAAACTATCTTTTTTTTGTTAGGTTTCGGTTCTTTGGGTTCGGTTCTAAAAGCGAGAAAAGTTAGGTTCTTGCGGTTCGGTTTGGTTTGGTTCTTCTACCTGCTTTCAATATGTGTACGTCTACGTATGCTGTAATCAACTGGATAATATTGAACTTTAAATTTTCAAAGTATTGGATAAAGTATCATTAAAGTAGCGGCTATAATAGCGATCGATCACAGCTCTGCATGAAAATGAGTAATTTCTTCGTACTACAAGTCGCTTAAAATGTAATGAATCGTGGAGAAAGAGTTAAAAATGGTGATTTATGATATTTTTAAAACCAGAAATTTATAGATTTTTTAATATGATTTTTAAAATATTTTCTTCTATAGTTTTCAAATTAATTATTTGGGTTGTATTAGTTTAGCATTAGGATGATCCAATTTTATATGGGAATGCTGAAGTATCGTCGATTTCGGGGTCGTTCATAGATATGGCCTAACCCACATGAGTTAATGATAAAAAAGATGCAGTCAATATTTAGTCTTTAAACATAATTTTTCCGACAATTAGAAAACGAATTTTTATGCATTATCCAAAGCAAGGTTATGAAGTTTTTTGTCTCTCCTGAGTTTTTTTTTAAAAATCGTTTTTCAAATTAAGCCACCGATATATGGTTTGACTTAATATTATTTTTACAAATTGCATCTGTTGAACAATATTGGTACAATTGATTTTCAATGCATTTTAATTATGTTTTGAAATAACACTGATGATATTTAAAGAAAAACCTATAGGTAGTAGTTCTATTTTATGAGATTAGATTATTTACAAAAATGTATAAATCGAATGTCAAAAGATAGAATTTTTGGTCAAATTGGTTAAAATTTTATTAACCAATGACAATGGTTTATCCAAATTCAATTAAAAAAAAACTTTAGCAAATGTATTCTGTACAGACTATATAATGGTAGATACTAGGGCATTTCAAATGACAGCTAAGAGTATTAAAATTAAAAGTAAAGCAAAAACAAAGGTTTTTGTTTCATTTTTGGAATTTTCATA
This sequence comes from Catotricha subobsoleta, assembly GCA_011634745.2. NCBI lineage: Eukaryota > Metazoa > Arthropoda > Insecta > Diptera > Cecidomyiidae > Catotricha > Catotricha subobsoleta. The sequence continues at coordinate 11,356 of JAABKK020018565.1, forward strand.
AAAAAAAATCAAGCTTTGTTTTATACATTTTTGTTTTTTGACTATTTTTTTCCTTTAGTTTTTACTATGATTTAGTTAGTAGTTGGATATTCGAAATTGACGTAGAACTTTGTCATCTTGAAAATAAATATATACGCTTTCGTTCAGTCTAATTTTAAAAACGAAGGACTGTATCAATCTTTTGTTGGCTTATTTTATATAATTTTGTGCGGTAGCACATTTACACATTTAAACGTATATAAAACAAATAGAAATAGCTTATTTTTATACGAGTTTTTTTTTTGGAAACATTTTGTACCTAAAATTGTTTTAGGGCATTGGTAAATACCATGCAAATATCTCTAGCCAACTCCAAGACAAATCTAATCTTTCATAAGTTTTCATCCCGCGATCTGGCACAAAACTAAAAATCAACGTCATTTCCAAAAAACTTTATTAATTTATTGAAAATTTTGTGATCATTTCTTCATCCAATAAATGATTATTAAAATTTAAAGTAACAGCATTTTCAAACGATTTTTAAAAAATGTAATATACCTCTAAGGTGCAATACCTTAAATTAATAGCAATAACATATATTGCAATAATTTTTTTTTTTGATTTCAGATAAATTATAAACTTTTTACAATGGGTGGTAGCGAAGGTCAAACATATTGTTTGCGATGGAACAATCACAAATCGAATTTAGTTGAAATTTTAGCAACACTCTTTCATAAAGAGTATAACGTTGACTGTACATGTACAATATATGTAGATGAACAAGTTCAATTTAAAGCACATCGCGTTGTTTTAGCAGCTAATTCACCATATTTCCAATCAATTTTACAAGATGTTCCAATGGATCATTGCAGTATATTATTCCCGGGAGTTCAGCCATTTGAAATGCGAGCTCTACTGGAGTATATGTATACCGGTGAAGTGAATGTTACTCAATCACAAATACCACGAATTATGCAAATTGCTGAGCAATTGGAAGTGAAGGGGTTGTTTGATATGACCGACTTGAAAGACAAATTTGATAAAATTAAAATGGACGATACACCAAATTATTCACCTAATATTCAAAATGCACAATCGAATAATAATAAAGTACAAAACAATCAACAATCATCACCGATCATTTCAACATCAACAAATATATCATCATCAGCTCAAAGCAGCAGTTCGTCACCACCATATAATTACAAATCGCATTATTCAAGTATATTTTCACGAAGTCCAGTACCATCATCGTCTGAGTGTCCACCACCACAATGGCCTATAACAGCTGCTGCGGCTGCTGCGGCCGCAGCACATCATTTAAGCTCACCAATATCAACACCAACACATTTTCAAAATGCGGCTGCAGCTGTTCTGAGTTCTGTATACGAATCTGGGTCCGATATGAATCCACTTAAACGAAAAAAAATATCATCAATATCGAGTATGCTAATGTCACGAGACACACCAATTTTAAGAAATGTATTGGCACAACCGAATAATGTTGATTCATCGCAACATACACCAATGGCCTGTACAACAATTTATAATGATCGAGGTGACCGACAAAGCACGCATTCAAATGGTACCGATTATTCAGATAAGGTATATTTTTTAAACTTTTTTTTCCGTTACATATTTTGAATTTTATTTAATAACATAGTGCTAATAAAATCTGCATTGCAAATTTTAATAATTAAACAAAAAAAAAAAACTTTTTCAGAAAGTAAAATATGAGGAAGCACATTCTCCGTGTACAGACAAATTTGATGACGATGACAGTGCTCACAATTATAGTGTAAGTGGTGGTGGAGGTTGCGGTGGTGGCAGTGGTAGTGATTCCAGAGTAGCCTCATTAGTGCCTCAGCAGAAACCAGAATGGAAACGTTACAAACAGTACACACGGTCTGATATCTTGGCAGCTATTGAATGTGTTCGTAACGGGATGAGCGCTTTACAAGCATCACGACAATACAAAGTTCCATCAAGAACGCTTTACGATAAAGTAAAGAAATTAGGTATTACAGCGGGTCGCCCAATGAATAGAACAATTAAACGTAGTCCAAGTAATAACGGTAGTCCTGCAGCATTTCCATTTGGAATTAGTGGTACAAGAAGTCCATATCAACATAGCTTAGACAATCAATCCCACACACAATCTCACAATGATTCAGAAAATTGTGGCGATATCGATCGTGATCGTAAACATCATTTACCATCAACAATACCACATTCAGCGGCTACATTACTCGATGCAACATTTTTTCAGCAAGCTCTTGAGGGTCGCGGTGGTGATATTGCAGGACGTGATGCATTACATGCAATGGCATTAGCAGCAGCAGCTCATGCAGCCGTTAATGGAATGTCAACAAGTCCTGGTACACATGGTACAGCTAGATCACCTAGCCCAAGTGTTTCAATGAAATATATGCGACCTCCCAGTCCTAATAATATTAGTGGTGAACAAGAAAACAATCATATTCAACAACAAGCTCAACAACAACTTCATCTTCATCACCATTTACAGTTACCATTACTACCACATCAACAACAAATGCCACCCCTACCACCACAATCTATGTCGTCTATACAAGATGACGATGAAGATCATGTAGAAGATCTATCAATGGCTAAAAAAGATAATTCGTCAGTAAGTCCGCCACCAGCCCATGTATCTGCACATCAACTTGGTGTTATTGTTCCGCCCATGACAAAAGTTTCATCAAATAGTAAAGACGATAATAATTTAACACCTATTATTAAACATGAAATAACTATCGACGAAAATTAGATCTTCACAAATTATTGATTTAATCATAACAATAATAACAATCGATTTTTACTATATGTAACTCTCTCAGACTATAATTATTACGGTATATGTTATAGAAAGTTTATTCAAATTATAGCTACATTTAACACTTTTATAAAATAAAGGAAAAACTATTTTAATATTAAGACTCTATTCTAAATAAGGTTTTAAACAAAACATAGAAAATTTATTAGTTTTAATTAAAATATTTTCAGAATAAAATACATTCAATTAATGTTGAGGTCAACATAAAACTATAAAAGAAGAAAAATAAAATGAAAATAAAGTAATTTCTTTTATAAAATACTATAAATATTAGTGCAATACAATACATGATTTTCTGTAACTTTTTTTTTTTATTTGTTAATGTTCTTATAGAACAATTTTTTTTTTTTTTTCTTTATTTAAATGTAATTTAATTTAATTTTATTTTTTGTTTAATATATTATATTCAATTTCCTCAACGTACTATAATAAATGTTTAAATTTGTTGTCTCTTGTTTGATAAGAATGAAAATAAAAGTGAAATAGCTTTCGTTTCACGTAAATGATTATTTATCATATAATCTATAAAATAGTTTTTTGAAAAAAAAAATCAGTTAAAAATATAATTTATATATATTTTGTTCAATATAAGGGTTTATCTGTTAGATTGTTTCTTTATAACAGTATCGTATTAAATTTTTTTTTTACATAAAACACTAGATCAAATTTTCATACTATCGAGATTTAAATAGTAAATAATAATTATTTTTAATTTATGCAGAATTACAATTACTATACACAAAAAATACAACCTTACTACATTTTTATGTTAAAGAATGCAGAGAAGTTTTATGTTGTTACAAAAAAAATAATACAAAATATAAACTATACTATCGTTAATGGAAAATATATTTAAAAAAAAAAATGGAAAAATCAAACAAGGCACTGATTCAAAATCGAAACAAAATGGTCTAGTATTTGTATAAATTTGCTTAATAAAATTGTCTTGGTTCGTTATATATGTGGTTCAATAAGTAATGGACATACTAAAAGTTTAACCAATGACATTCGGAAGTATATATATTATATATATAGTGTGCTTTTTATATTTTCCCTGATTAAGCTTATTTATATAAAATACGATTTTAACATATTATCATTTTTCATTAATACTATTTTAAATAATAATATATTATAATTATAATAAATATAAGATTATAAATTTATATACATTATTTAAGATAATATTGCATTTATATTCAATGTATCAGTTGAGTAAAGTTCCTTTTTCATTTTTACCTTAATAAACATTTTCGGTTAAGGAAATCTGCCAGAAAAATATAAATCACAAGGAAGTAAAAAAACAAAAAATAATAATAACAACAGAAACTGAGATTTTTTTTTTTTTTTGAAAAAGTTAAAAATTACACTCATACTTGTAATAAAATTTGTTTAGATTTGATATATTGTAATATTATAACATGTTATATTAAATGATTTTTCTTTTTATATGAAATGCATACAATTGCTATTTAAACGATTCAATTGAAAGGGATACATTTTTGATCGAAATTGATATTTTTTTTTTAACCAAACCATTTATGCAATGAATTTTTACAATTATGCGATTTCACACATTTGGAGTTCAGTTTTGGATTTTTAGATTTGAAATTGATGAAAAGATTTTTTTTTATCCTACAAGTGGCATAATTTTTTTCATTTTCTTTGTCAGTAAAGCCTAAAACGGATTAATTAAAATAGAAATATATATTCTACGGTAAAAATTATATTTAATCGTAAATTTATTCAACTGAAACCATTAAATTATTACGCAATTAGTTTATTGATAAAAAATCGTTTCATTTTAGCATAATTTTATTATTTTTTTTTTTTTTTTTATAAATTTAATTTAATTATAAAATAATCAATTTATTTACCTATTCTTTTATAATATTCTATCACCGAGTGCCTATATATCGTGTAGATTTATAATTAATACATAAAAAATTATATATACAGAAAAAATAAAAACAAAAAAAAAAACGAAAAACGTGAAAATATGAAAATAAAGTGAAATTAAAAATGATTTTGTTAAATATGTAGTTCCCAATAAAAAATTATAGCCATTTTAATGAGCACCAAATTATGAAAAAATATAATTATTAAAAAAATACTTGACGAAAAGAAATACACTTCGCAAAAAAAATATACAAAGGAAACAAATGAAAATGTATAGCCATAAATGCTCTATTTTATCCTATAATAAATCTTTTTTTAAAAAAAAATATCTATAGGTAATAATTGATTATTAGGAGAAATATTGTTTTGAAAAAAAAACAAAAACAATTTTTAAAAAAAAACAAACAAAATACAACAAGTGTTAATTTAATTAAAAACAATAAAAAAAATTAAACAAATAATTCACAATAAGACTGAATCCATGCTATGGTATTTAGAAGCTATATTATTATAATTAACTAATATATAAGAAAACAAAAAGATTTGAAATTATTAAAATGCAAATGAAAAAAAAAATGAAAAAAAAATATGCAAGAAAAATAATAATAATAATAATTAAAATGGAATATACTTTTTAAGAATATCTAATAATTTATTATAAGATCACACTTGAGACTGATGATTTAAAAATAATAATTATTTAAAAAAAAAGTATAAAATTTAAATGGCGATAAAAAAAAAAAAAAAAAAAATGTGAGTGTTATAGAAAAACAAAAAAAAAAAATAATAATAAAAATATATATATAAATATTATTTCAAATATATAAAATGGAAAATAGACCCAAACGTGTTAAAAGTAAAATGAAAAGAAAATTATTAAGGATTTCATTTTTTTAAATTAATACAATTCCAGCCAAGCAATGCTTATATAATTTTACAGTTAAAATTAAAAAAAAAAAAATTGTTGTCTCTGCGTTATTATAGCTGTCGTCTGTTTTGTTTTTCTTTCTTTATATCTAAAACAAGCCTTTTTGAGCCTGGAAGATTGACTCAAATTTATATATATATAAAAAAAAAAATCAAAAAAAAAAAAAAATATGAAATGTGTTAGCAAAATAATTGTTACTCTTAACCCAAATATGGCTGTTTAACATTATTTTTTATTTATTTATTTTGTTTTTTTGTTTTTTTTTTTTAATTAAAAGTTCATCTCAATATAATATCACATAATTATAATAAATTGTTGTTTATTCAAATTCTTAATTCTAAATGTAAATTGTAAATTTGATATAAAATGGCAAAGACCATAAAACACATGCACAAAATACACACAAAGAAATCCACTTAGTACACACACATACACACAAAAAAGGAAAGGAAATAATTTAAATGAACATTGCTGAATTGATAATGAAAATAAATATGTTTTGAAGTAAATTGATCTTAATCGTAGAAAGATAAAACAACAAATGAACAAAATATAGGAAAATGATTAAGCTAATTATTTATTTATATTAAAGAGCCGCTATCAGACTGGCCATAAGCGCTTAACTAAAAGCTAGAAATGTTACACATAATTCGATACATCAAATCCATATGGAAAAATCAAAATCTTGGAAAATTTATATCGAATCTCATCGATTTCAAAGAGTATCGGATACTAAAGAGACACGTATATTTTTATTTAGATGAATTGTTTCGGTTTTTAGAAAATAGATGTAGATTTTTCATGATATTGATCGTTTTCATTGTTGATGGGATGTGTCACATATCTAACATTTCGCCTAGTACCTAGCGCCAGTGTAATAGCGGTCAATGATCTATCTATAAACAAAAATAACATGCAAAATGAGATGCTGCTAATTCACTGAATGATGAATAATTCAATATTTTTTTATTAAAAATATATTATAAACGTTTCAATCATAAACATACGTGCACGAGGGTGGATCGGAGGGGAGTGTTACTTTGATTTGAAAAATATATTATCGATTTTAGCGAAAATAGTATCTTTCTTAAGTTTTTGAACAGAAAATAGTATGTTTTTTAAGTTTAATTCAGGGAATTATCCTACCTCGTTTTTGAAGAAAATAGAACCTTTTGAATGTGTGAAAAAATTACTCTACCTCGTGCAGTAAATAGTACCTATCTTTTTTCACTTTTCCAAAATACGATTTCCATACAGCGCAAGTTTTACCGCGGTTTTTGTTTATAAGATTGACGAAAAAAAAAAACAGATCAACGCGATTTTTTTCGCAAACTTTACCCTATGTACATTTTTCAAATCTATTCCCTCCAAAAGAAAAGCGTGTGCTGTGCATCTATGATCATAAGCATCAAATTTATTCTATCTTTATTATGTTAATATAAATACCAAATATCTATAAAATGTTATATATAGTAAATAATCAACAGCCTTTTCTTCAATTTTCAATACGATAATTAGTTAATCTGAAATATTTGAGAATATAACACATAATATCTAATATTCTTAATTCTACGACATAATATCACATTTATTTTAAAACCAATTTATATTCATTATTAGAAATTATATAACAATCAGTTTATCAGTTAATAATGATTGTATAACGAAATAAAGAATTTATGTTATAATTGATTTTCAATTAAAATAAATTTGAAGTATATAAATGTACTACCTATAAAAAATAGATTTATATATTAAATATCTGATAAGAATAATAAAAAAAATAAATAAAATAAAATAAATATTTGAAAGCGCTGGGGCGATGCAATACACACATTTTGACACTTGCTAATGCGCCTTTATAATATTTGAACATTGTATAAATATAATAATGTCATTTAATCATTGCAAAAGAAAATAAAATTAATATAAATTGAAAAGTTTCTGGTGCATTATAAAAAGAAGAAAAAAATATAAATAAAACGAGAGAAAATAAATGAATAAATAACGTTTCCTCTAAAGTTTACTTTACATATAATGTCGGTAATTGCAGAATAGGTAAATCTAATTAAATAATTAGTTCTTTTGTTTTTTTTTTTTTTAAACACATCATATACAGCTAATTTTTCATATTATTATTATTATTTTTATTATAATTATATGTATTATTATTATTATTATTATTATTATTATTATTATTATTATTATTATTATTATTATTATTATCAATTATTATTACAATAATAATAATTTATTATTATTATTATTTATATTATTATTATGATTATTATTATTATTATTATTATTATCAATTATTATTAATAATAATAATTAATATAGTAACTATTACTATTATCATTTGAATAAACATAAATA
>JAABKK020018576.1:0-19393 GCA_011634745.2 Catotricha subobsoleta
CCATAGGGAATAAAGTAGTGAAGTCCGTTTTTGTCGGCATTTTCATGATACCTATCGTCGCTTCAAGCTCAGTGTGTACTTTTATTTTCTGTTCAACTATTTTAAAAAGAGTGATTTTTTTATCAAAATTTCATGGGGGAAGGACTTTTCCATTTGGAAAACTATACATTTTTGGGGTTTTGGGGCACTATGATTCGATGAAAAAGGTCATAAGTCCTCAATTTTTATTTGGGGACTTATGACCCAATGAAGAATCATAAGTCCCCAAAATTAAAATTGGGGACTTATGACCTTTTTCATCGAGTCATAGTTCCCCAAAAATATGATTTTGAAAACTGTGAAAATAAATAGTGCATGTGTGCATGTATGCATGTATGTGAAAATGAATAGTGCATGGGGTAGTAAAGTAAATATGATGTATAAGTATAAGTGGAATGGTAGCCAATTCGGTGTGTACAGAATTCATATTCTGCTAAGCCCTAGCGGGGGGTACTATGAAAAAGTGAAATAATGGTGGATTTTAGAATGATGGAATCGTAGTAAACTTTTAGAAAAAGTATTTTGTGCTGGAAGATGCAAAATACAGAATACTTTAAAAAAATAGTAGTTCAAATACTCCTTTCAAAATACACAATTTTTATTTGAAATTCTTATTTGAAACACTACGAAGTCTCTTTATGGGCTATTAAATCTTTGCAATAAAACACACTAAATACATTATCGCTGAAATATGAATTTATTATATTATGAATTTTTATGTTTGAAATTTTTGTAATTCAATTTTAAATTTCTTTCTACTTAAACCTGTAATCGAGAAAATTCAAATATCTGCTCAGAAACGAGATACACTGGACGAGATAACTAGTAATTATTTCCAGAAAACAGAACGAATGGAAATACATATGTATCTAATATCTATATTGATAAGGTTCTGGCAATCTTTTTCCAAATTTTCCAGATAATGATTTATCGCGTCCAGCGAAATCTTTTGGTATTCCTTTGCAGCATATACATTTCCATATGGAAAACTTTTTCTTGAAAAGTCGAGGAGTCAAAAATAAGTATAAATCAACACTCCAAATAGTTTTTAGAACTATCCGCTTAAAGCGGAACTATCTGTTATTTTCGTCACTGTTCACACATTAAAATATACACTGACAATTTCGAATTTATTGTATAAACCGAAAAGATTGCGGTATACTCAATCATGTTCATTGCAATATAGAATAAGAACACAAAAATACCATTCATATCCAAGTAACGCAAAACTTTAAATTATATTTTAATTTAATATAGCATCAATATACACTTACTTTGCGAAATGTTATCTTTAGAATATTTCCTTTTCACATAATTAAGTCGCGTAAAAGAGTAAAAAGAATATATTTAAAATACATTTTCTAAAAGCTTAAATAAGCTAAATGTAAATTCCAAACATTTCAAATGTTTCATATATTAAATTGCAATAAAATCGTTTCTAACAAAAAGAAAAAAAAACAGAGAAAATTACTCGTATCAGGTAAATACATATATACATATTTTTTTTTACAATTGAATATAAGTACATAGCTCATAGAGTTCAAATTCAAAAGTAATTTCAACGATGGATTTTAAATATGTACTTCTATTGTTTAATGTTATACAAACCAATTTGTACCGATTTCAAATATACATTATATGTAAAACAAAAACCATCCCATATAATATTTTGTAGCATAATCGAGACATATTTATATTTATGACAATGATGACACTAGCCCAATAAACATTGTTAAGTATTTTCATTGTGATTATACGGTGATGGTTACATGTCAATTGGCCGAGTTAAATTGGCCGACGACAAATTGGCCGAGTCAAATTGGCCAATTATACAAATTGGCCGATGGACAATTGGCCGATTATACAAATTGGTCGATGGTCAATTGGCCGATTATACAAGTTGACCGATTATACAAATTGGCCGATAGTCAATTGGCCGATTATACAAATTAGGAGAACTTTGAAAAGAGTGAAATAGTGCTACATGTTAGAATGATGAAATTGTAGCCAATTCCATTTATACAGAACACATTTTCTGCTGAACCCTAGCGGGGGAACTTTGAAAAGAATGAAATAGAGCTAGACGTTAGAATGATGAAATTCTAGCCAAGTCCATTTATACAGAATACATTTTCTGCTGAGCCCTAACGGGGGAATTCTGAAAAGAGTGAAATGATGCTAGGTGTCAGGAATGGTAAGATCGTAGCTAAGTCGATTTATACAGAATACATTTTCTGCTGAGCCCTAGCGGGGGAACTATGAAAAGAATGAAATAATGCTAGATGTCTATGCGGCAAATTGTCCATGCGGAAAAATATACATGCGTCAAAATGTCCATACGGCAAAATGTTTGTTCGGCAAAATGTCCATGCGGCAAAAAGTCCATGCGGCAAAAAGTCCATGCGGCAAATTGTTCGTGCGGCAAATTGCCCTGGAACCGCTTCAACTCGTGTTACCCACGAATCTCGGGTAACGAATCTCGAGGTTTTGATAAGCTTCAACTCGGTTAAACTTGACGAAAACTTGGGATTCAAAGCACGGGTTTCATGAAACCCATCTAAATAGTTTCATGGAAATCCATGCTTTAAAACCCGTCTGATATAAGCAAACATCATTATAAATTAGGGTATAATGATATAAAAAAAAAAACAAAAACAAATAAGTAAGTAAGTAATTTGAAGTTGAAGTGCTTACATACTAAGTACACTAATTAAATATTTTTTTTTTTAAATTAACATTGCATTTATTTTACTTTAATTTAATTATTTATGTATCGATGGTTCTTATCTGACTAGGCTTAGATTCTTTTAAGTAGTCTCTTGTTTAGTTGTTGCTAGGTGATGTTAGTTATCTGTTGTTATATTATAACTAGGCTACGCGAGTAACCACAAGGTTATTTTTAGTTAAAATAATAAATTACCGTAAATTACTAAAGTAAATTTTATTGCTAAATTACGAGCTCATCAGCAGTTCATACACTTTAATTTTATACTTTATTGCAATTTTATCATTATTAAAAGATAAATATACCACTTACTTACTTTTTACTTATAAATGAAGTATAAAATTAAATACATGTGATTTTTGAACTTGTAAGAATTAGTTTAGCCTATGTATAGTATTTCTTTTTGTAATTAAGCGATTTGTCCTAATATCTAATATTTTTTGTTGTCTTTACTAAATCTAGCAGATATGAGAAAAAATAAAACAGAAACGCCCATCTACTTTGTATATGCGTGGGATATAAATGAACGGAATAGAAGCATCACATTCATTATACAATATACAATATACATACATGCTCACAGGTTGTAGGGGGTGTCACATCCCCCCTCTGAAGAAATACCTACTTAGGTTTTTAGATCAAAATAGTATAAACTTTTTTATTCATTTCTAAATTTTTTTTTTTTTTTAAATACTCTTTACTTTTTAAAATATATCCCTCTCTGAAAAAAATCGTTTACTCCTATGATCGTATTCCATTAATTATAAATCAAAATTATCTTAGTTTGTTTGTTATGTTTGTTGCTGAATGCCTTATAACAAAGAAATGGAATGAGAAAAAAGAACTCTCTTACCATAATATTCCCAATAAACAATTTTGTTAAAATCACTTACACGAAATGCAATATCGATAATATCATAGAGTATTTTGGATGATACATATGAGGGCTCTAATTTCAAAAGCGGCAATCTCCATAATTTTTTTTGAGAAAAATTTTCATCCTTACTGCATGATACAATAAGACATATAATTGCTTGAAAATTTTTTTGGAGATTGCCGCTTTTGGAATTAGACCCCTCATATAAAGATTTTTTTTTTCATTTTCCTTCTTTTACTTCAATTTTGAGAAATATGACAAATTTTAAAAAAGTATTGGTTGTTTGTTTGTTTGTTTGTTTGTTACCGCGAGATGTTCAAAAATCAATTATTTTACGTTTATTTATGATCTAATTCATTTTATTATTTTCTAGATTTTTCGTTTTGAAATATGTATTAGTTCGGCAAAGTGCAAGATGAAACAGAGAAATAATTATTCATTTTGCTAGCATGTATGGATTGCATTGTATTGTATTAAATAAAAAAAAGTTCATGTTATCGAAATTATAAAGTTAACGTAATATTAAAAAGTTCATGTTACTGCATAGGTATTATATACTTCGTATAGAACGGTTGTGGTGGCGCTGTTGCATACAAATTTTGCGTGCACATTGAAATTCCATGACATTAATTAATCATTACTCTATTAAAGCATTATACAGCTGTGATTTTGCCTGAATTTTTATAAAGGTAAATACTGTCATGAGCAAATTTTGTGTGTAAGGTCTATTAAACGAACGCGCCGCCACAGCCGTTCTATACGAAGTATGTGTTCCTGGGGATTCGGCTTATCGAAGTTTACGTGCTGTTTATTGGGATTTACTGAGACGCTGATAAAACATTAGTTTGTGTTAGGCGCTTTGAAAAATGTCTTCTATATTACTTTCATGTTATATTCGGTATCGCTAGCAATTCATCGACAATGTTCACCAATGCATATAATAAAATATCTATTAAATGTATATATAATTGAATATAATACAAAAGCAACGAACAATATTAGGAATTATTATTTATATGACAAGAAAAGGAGGACAAATAGATATACTCAGATTACATTTATTTACATTTGATATTATTTAATGTTCGCTTTGTTGTTGATGGAGCACAAATAGATGAAGTAATTATAGTGAAATATTAATAGTTTCGATGTTTAGAAAAAATAAATAAAATGGAAACAGAAAATAATTTGTTTTGGACAAGTGGGCCTTAATTATATAAAGCACTTCTAATTTGAAAAAAAAGACTAAGCTTCTATAAGTATGTACGATAAATAAAAATAGAGGAATAGTATTTCTTTAATTTCCAGCTCTTTTTGAATAATCTTCGACCTATACGCTTTTCTCAAAAATCTTGTATTGAATAATCATACAAAAAAGTAAGTATATATATCAGGGAGGTGTCCCGAACCGAACCGTACCGAACCGAACCCCAAAAACCCCTGCTTTTTTGACTTCAGAACCGAACCCTTAAAATATTTTTTCAAGAACCGAACCCTTTTAAATGTTTGTGGCTTTTATACGGTTCTGAAAAAAATAAACAATTTAATTCAAATCGAATGAATTCGATTAAAGCATTTGAAAAGATTATCGAACCGGACCGAACGGAACCCCTGAACCCCTGTATTTCTCATTTCAGATCCGAATCCATAGAACCGAAACCTTAAAATATTTTTCAAGAACTGAACCCCAAATTTTGTTTTCTAGTACCGAATTCTGAGAACCGAACCCGAATAAAATTTGAAGGGTACGCATCCCTGATATATTTATATATATATTTAAAACGAACAAAACAACTTCACTTTGAGTATAGTGCAGTTTATATATTTTGTACCTATGTTCTGTCTGTGTCTGTGCTTATGAGCTAAAACATATTTGAAATGGTTGCAGGGAGTATCATTACTAAAGTTTAAATAGAGAGATACATATATAATATATATTTATTTATGTCACAATGAATGCCGATGGGATATATATTTGTACAAGATGCATGGATACGATACGGTGCATACAAATAATGAATGTCTACACCCGTTACTATATTATATTAAATAAAAAACATGCATTTGAAAAAAAAAAGGATGAATTTAAAAGGAAAAAACGCTTCACAAAAGGAAATTCATTTTAAAATAAAACATAAAGTTGTCGCAAGCTTCAGCTGAGCATGTTCAATGTGCATGTATTATAATTGAGATTGGATAACATTGGTGGCGCTTCTTGTTTTTATGGTTCTCGTACATCCATAATTGTAAGTACTTTATGACATTGAATGAATTGTAATTTGTAACTTGTAAGTTTTAAAAATAGCATTAGATACCTACTTTTTTTTATAGTCAAAAAAAATTGCTGTCCAAAGATATGTTAAAAGTATATCGCACAGATATTTGTACAATCTCATTGAAATATTCGCCGTCTCTGGCCAAATATTTAGACTGCAATTAATCACAAAGCTCTCATTATAATTTAGCTAGAGGCGACGAATGACTGCTTGCTCGAATATTGAAGTTAATTGTTGTAGTCTATTCCTTTTAACAAATTGTCAGATTTTCGAAGCACAAAATTGGAATATTTTATGATATTAGAGATAAAAACCGATTTAGAGTAGATAATTTTGTTGAAAATATATTGCGTTAATGTATATGACAATATATTTGTCTCATGTTTGAGATATGTTCACTTCGAATCAGAAATAAATCTTATAGAGTTATAGTAAATCAGACATGTTTAAAATGTCTTTAAAACTGCAAATACATTTTTTGAATAAAGAAATGAAATTTAATTAAAAAAGGCACATATTTAAATGCTCGGTAAATTGTCCAAATGTTCAGTAACTCAATAACTCGAATTACTCTGAATTGGGATATTTTCACAAAGAGAGAATGATAGGTTTATAAAAGAGGAATATAACGAAGAGATCACCCACTTATCCCCAGTGAGGCCCTAGCGGCGGAAAAAAGTTATTCAAAAAAATGTATCTTTTTCAACCGAACACTAGGACAATTTACTGAACATTTGGATTGTTTTCTACCGAACAAAATGTTTTTCTTACTAGTAGAATAAATAGTTCCCAAAAAAAAAAAAATTATGAACCAGGAATCTATATTATCAAATAAAAACTTTATTTAGCTTATTTTACTATTATATAGATAGATATTATTTTTAAAAATTTGGATTAAGCACATTAAGTATTGTGTTTAATTCATTTAGTAAATTTAAATACAATGCCATGAGTGTGTATATTCTATATACTTATACATGTGTTGAGTTCTCTGTTACCATACTTCCTGTTTACTGCTGCTATACAATGATCCATTAAATCATATGCGAAACATAAAATAAAAAAATAAATAATAATAGCTGGTAATATTTCACCAACAATCGCAGGTGTTTTATATATTTGGATCGTACGTTCAGCAATGGTTTGGGAATATCATTAAAAATTTATTATTATAAGTAATTATATATATTTTTAGTGAAGCCATTATTTTATTTTAAAAAGCTCTAAATTTCAATTTAATAATAAATTCTCATTTATTAAATCAAATTATACTCATACTTTAATTATATATGTTGTGTATATATAATATTGAATGGTTTTCACTTCAACTGCACCATTTCCAAATATATTTATTGAATCAAATAATAATGCAATTAATTGTTTTAAAAGCAGTCAGTTTTATACTTTATTTTGTTATATTATTAATATATATCATTTGAAAATCTACTATTATTTATTATAATAAAATTAATGAGTGAAAACACAATACAGTAGACCCGCATTAACGCGAACCCTAAAAACACAAGCCAGCTGTTCATGTAATCGAAAAGTTCACGTTAACGCGAGATGCTCAAAAATCAATTATTTAACGTTTATTTATGATCTAATTCATTTTATTACACATATTAATTATTAAAATGACAAAAAATTGATAATAATAAGAAAATTTCTGAAAATGTGGGTTAACCTATTTTCAATTAAACCATTGAGATGAACTTTGTTGAGTTTATTATAGCAATTCAATTTTAACAAAATGATGAGCGTGGCCATAGATGCACACGCTTTTGATTTTAGGGAGGGGTAAATTTGAAAAACTAAGATAGCGTAATTTTTTCCCATCGAAGATTGCAAAACGGCCTCAAAATAAAAGTTGTGAGCAAAAAAAAAAACCGCGCTGAGTGCAAATCGTATTTTGGAAAAGTGAAAAAACTATTTTCTTCAAATTCTTCCAAAACACCGCGAAAAAAACCGCGCTGTATGCAAATCGTATTTCGGAAATCGAGATAGGGTAATTTTGAAATGGAAGTAGGATCATTTTCTCAATCCCAAAATAGATATTATTTTGTTCAAAATCGAGGTAGGGTAATTCTCTGAAACATACTATTTTCTGTTCAAAACCTGAAAAAAGATACTATTTTCGGGAAAATCGACAGATGGTAAGATTTTTTTCAAATCTCAGGGGGAGGGGCTTAATGAGGTAACGCGAGTCTACTCATCTACTGTATTTTATTCGGTATATAAGGTAAACGTCCATTTCTGGTACACTTGGCACGTTATGTTTAGAGAATATAGGTTATATGCTACTCAAGAACTTGTTTAAGGAACAAGTCTGTATTCAAAATGATACCTAGAACGTATCTGACACGGAAAATGGCAGACTACCTCCGTTAATTTCAATGTGGAGCTTTATAATTTCTATACTTTAATTTCCCATCATGCATTATTTGTACATTATACTATTTATTCAGAATTAAAATTTCCCTGTAATACCTTTATTGCTACTATAAGTCTATTCCATAATTTAAGAATGAAATGTTTGTACTATGCAAATTCATAAAACTTTATATTAAACTGATTTTATATTTAATCATATTTTAATTCATAAAATTGACATTATTTAGATTGAAATAATGTATGTCATGAATCATGTTTTGGTACAGGCAAAAACGTGTACACCAAATTTACCAAATGGTCCAATAAACTCATCTTTAGCAGCTTAAAATATTCTGTTCATTACTATATATAGTCTAATGTATTGGTCACGATATGTTTATGACAAAAAAAAAATTATTATTGAGGAAAAAATCATGTCATTTTCCCAAAAAATCAAAATCATTGATTTTTTGATGATTTTTTGATGAAAAGAAAGAATGTAATCATAGAGGAAATCAGTTCATTTAATTTCAAATAATATAAATCGAAAATCAATGATATTACTAAATACTAGAAGTCTGCACGGACAAAAAATCTATGTACGTGTCCGTCCGCGGACACGGATGATCGTGCAGACCTCTACTAAATACTATTCGAAAATTGTTCCTAACACGTCGTTGTAATATATGGAGAAATGTCCTGATTATTCCCCAAAAAATGCGCTAACCATACTTATTCATTAATTTTGACCATATATCTTTATGTTGTCCAAGACTATGTAGAAGAAGATACATTTCTAGTCTCCCTTCTTAAACCCCCGCAATTAAATTTGAAGGCAATAAACAGTTTTGGTATATAAAAGGCGGTGGAGCAAGAGGGGATATGGACAGAAAAATTCACAATTAGGTTCAATTTTTTTTTTTCTGTATATGCATTATGGTATTAAGTTTAATCAAATAACCTATACACGTAACTGTGAATGAATTTCATCAATAACTTCGAGATTAACTGTATTATTGATATATTGTATATTATTATACATATTATTAAATTTAATGAAAGTTATATAATTAATACAAAATAGTATTATCGAGAAAGGTAAAGAAAATAAAGTAAAATAGTTAATAAATATTTTTTGTGACAGTTGATGGAAATAAACAACATTATAAATAAAATCTAGCATCCAATATTTCTATATACAAACCTTTATTAACATTTATTTTTACTTACTATTGTAATATTGTGTTTGTGAATGAATGATGATGATTATGATATTAATATATGTTGATTTGGAAATTGTATATTTATTTTCATTATTATATTAAGTTCGCATAATCTATTGAAGTTAGAAACTAATTTCCTTGCATTCTACATTATAATGAGAAGATTATTGATCTCGATATCTAAATGAGAAATAAATATTGTTTTATTATATTCTGGAGAGATAATATATTATAAAATATTATTTCTAAATAAGATTCAGCATTTTCTTGAATAAAAGCTTGCTGAATTATACGATAAAAATTAATCCGATATTGTAATCCAGATATTTTAGTATAATATGTCTCCATTTGAAATTAATCTCTTTGATATTTTGGCCATTCCTTTCGATATAACTGACTAGAAAAACAAGTAACCTAATTATAATTATTATAAATTTTGTTTCATTTTTGATAAATTCGGCCGAATTTTGAAAAAAAATCAGGTAAGTATTGGTTTGGTCATCTTACTTAATTTTTTTTTGAAAAAAAAAAGTTTGAATTTTTCTTTTTGTACCACTTTTTTTCTGGATCTCAGGATTTTGATGGTCAATATACCAAAAGACGCAGAATTTTTTCTGTTTTTGGTTTTACGGGTGGTATACTGCCCTCTTCTTTTTTTCTTACATAAATGATGTTGTGTATAGCAATCCATTGACAACTTATTTTTCTATATCTGGATAAAAACTATTATTAATGTCAACTAAAATAAATGCTTGAAAATTAAATTTACTGAAGAAATCTCACTGCAGACACATACGTTCTCCCTCGTTCGTATATGTTAACATCATTAATAATCATATCACGCACACACCACTATGATGCAATGTCAAAAGAGAAAGAAACCTCGAAGCTGCATAAAATATTATGAGTTTTTTTTTTTGAAGGGAAATGTGAAATTTCAACAATATTTTTACAATAATAATTGCCATTTTATGGTCCTTATAAGAAAAAGCAATAGTGCGTATGAGCGGAAATGGTATGTTTCTGCAGCGATATCTTTTTGGCCATGTGAATATGACTTAAGAATTTAAGTATTTAAAATTCATTTTCTTTTAAAATGTATTTATTCCCTGAGATACTTTTTATTGTTTTCTATTGTTCTTTCTATATAACCGCAAATAATCATTTGAATGTAATTTAAATTATAATGTGGCTAATTAAAAAATAAAATCAGAACTATTTCGTCTATTAATAAAATATTTTATGAATTTAAAAATAAATTGTGAAAATTATGTGAAAAGGATAAAATACTGAATAATATATTACAACCAACATAAGCATTAATAATAAATGGAGATTTATGAAAATATAGCAATTTCATCATAGAAATTTTTAACAAATGACTTCCGTTTTAATTAATGAAAAAGTAGATAGAACATAAAAGTATATAACCTTAAATAAAAAAAAAAAAACACTTAGAAATACGAAAAAAAAAAAATGTGGTGAATTCCGGTTATATCTATACAATATACATATATTTTTTTATTATTACACGCTCATTTATATAAAAAGGAAATTACTAAAAATTCTCTGTTAAAGATCAAAGAAATGATTTCCTTGAAAAACTCGCAAAAAATAATGAGAAATAGATGAGTGGATACTTTTAGATTAAATTTAGATGGGCTCTTATATCTTAAACAATTAACCAGACATGCAGAATTACGGTGTCGCCAAATTTACACTACTTTTTTTAAAATATTATTCGTATTTTTGTTTGTTTAAATCGAGGTTTAAATATAATTCCTTCTACCGATTCATTTTATTATAGTGGTTATGCCAACTGAATTAAAATTAAGCAAGATATCTACTGAATAAATAATTAAATGTTTCATTTACATTTGGTTTTATAGATGAAGGCCATAGATGCACACGCTTTTCTTTTCAGGAAAAGGTAAATTTGAAAAACTAAGATAGCGTAATTTTTTTGACGATTGCAAAACCGTCTCCAAAATAAAGTTGAGAGCAAAAACAAAGGCAACGATCTTTAGTCTTCAACCACCATCGACGATTGCAAAACCGCCTCAAACAAAAAAAAATGTCTTACCCCGAAACCGTCCGAACAATCGTCGATATCTGTATAATTTTCAAAATCTGTTAATCTGGAAAAACCGTCTAACAGGTTTATTTTTTTTCATAATATCCGGATATCCGTACTTTCAAAATCCGGATAACGAAAATCCGGTTTTTATTAACAGCACTAGAATTAAGCGAAATAATTTGAAAGATATGGATTTCTAGTTTTATTTTATTTTATCAGATGCGACTCTTAGAAGTTATAAGCCATTTATCTTCTAGAAATCAATAAGTTGTCTCCTTGCAATATTGTTAAAAGTGATGTCATTCTGTTATGCCTATAACTACTAAGGCGACCAGATTTTTTTTTCCAATTTTTAGGATGCGACTTCTTAGGCGCTGTTCATATATTACGTAACGCGATTTTGGTCTGTTTTAGACCCCCCTCCCCCATCGTAACATTTTTTATATGAAGTTTTTTTTTCTTTTATATGAAGCGTAACACAGCACCAAACCCCTCCCCCCCCAAAAGCGTTACGTAATATATGAACAGCGCCTTAGAAATTATTTAATATCGAAAAACATAAGATTGGACAAATTTGAACTCAATTGATGTAGAAATGGCCAAAACCAAAATCGGAGCGTATAGTTGAAGAAAACCCATATTCACACGTTGAGGCATTATATATATTTAGGTCCGAGGTTAGGTCTTATCAAAGTTATTAAAGCAATGGGTTTTTAATTGAAACACTTAAAGTGAATGATATTCTTAATATCTATAGCACTAAAATGACTGAAAAAAAATGCATTTATCGTATTTTATGGCGCTTTTTAGATTAAATTTGGTCAATTTTTTATCATTTACAAACATTTCCTTTTTTTTACGGGGACAAAATTCAAAATGTTTATGAAGATTTTTTATATGTAAGGAAGTGTATTTGTCATGTCCAAAGCCTTTAATATAGAAATTTATCCAAATCGGAAGAATGAATCACAAGGTCCAGAACTTCCAAAACAAGCATTTTGTTTTCTTCTCTGGATTATGTAGACGGATCGAAACAAAAACACATATATTTGCAAGAGAATAAAATTTCGTGTCTTTCGATTGGTCGATGACCAACATTCTCCCAATAAATCCAGAGAAATACCCATTTGTTTGGTAGAGGTATAATATTCTTAACAAAATTGGACCATTGTACCAGTTGTACCGATTTTTCTTATAGCTATTTTCCTTTTGTAACTCCGCCGTCTTGTTTGTTACTTTTTGTTTGAAGTACAATTAATGATTCCTTCTTTATTTGTTTGTATGCGTTGATTTTTTTTTTCATTTAACAAAATTGCAATTGTAAAAGTTAACTGCAGATTTTAACAAAAAAAAAATCATTCCAAATTGTATTTTTCGGTCTTGAATTGATCATAAAGAAAACGAAATATAAAAATAAAAGTAATAAAAACTGTGCATAAATTCTTAATGTTGCATTCACCAAATAAATATAGCTATAGAATCGGCCCTGTTTGGTACATGTTCAATAAACAGTTCATGGAATATTACCATTTATGTTATCCAATATCTCTTTTTATTAAGTTTTATTATGAAGTTTATATTTTTTCAAATTAAAATTAACATTCGATTTACATAAAGGCGCTAGACAAAACTTTATTTAATAAACCAAAAAGAAAAAAAATGTTCATTTTATCCTCAATTTTATCACACAGTTTTATTTTGATTCTTCTTATTCTTATGTGATATAAATAATAATAACTGTGTCAGCCTTAAATAATCATAAAGTAATGTGTGAATGTGCTATATGTAATAGAAATTTATCGTCTTTTTATAATAATATGTTTAAAAAAGAAGAATAAAAATTGTTGGTACATCGGCTTTCGTATATATAGAAACATTAAGTTAAAAGATAAATGATGCTCATCTAAAATTGATCTACATAAGCGTAGGATAGGCATGCGTGCTATGTAAACAAAATGAGTGTACAAATGCTATGTCATATACTTTAGTTAATATAAATTTCATCATTTTTTACTGTCCAGAATATAAACGGAACCGACATTTTTAATGATATTAACCTTTAGTTATTTTATTAATGTTAAATTCCTAGGTTTTAGATACAAAAAAAAAAAAAAAACGAATATTCTTTCCTAGATAGTAAGCGAAGGCTAAAATGTTAGAAAATTTCTCATGAAAGGATTAAATAAATAAAGTCCCAGCTGTTGCTCGTTGATGTTGACAATCTAAATATATATACATACATCTTTAAAAGATGCGGTAACAGTAAACTGATCAACACAAACAGTGAAAGTGTCGACAATACTCTACACTACACATACAACATACTACAGAAAAAAGAAAGTAATAATATAAAATAACACCGCAACTAATAGAAAACTTTTCAAGTAAATATAAATCATTTTTATGGGACCTAAATGACTTAACTGAATAGGGAATGTTTACCCTTTATATCGAAACGAAAACCATTTTTCTTTTTCTATTTTGTTGCGGTACATATATTTGTAATTGATGAAATATGTTTGAAAAGTTTAAAGGATTTTGAGTCCTTTTTCGAGAACGAAAAGTTAAACATTAATTTAATATGAAATGTAGGTAGCTACACAATATACAAATACATAAACTTTTTTTGTATTTTTTTTTTACGGTTATAGGTAGCATTTTTAATAGTTGCATGTTATGTTCATAACCGAAATCCAACAGACGTTAAGTAATATTTCAAGAAATTTAATACATTTCATATGGCTATTAGAATTTTATGATTTGGTTTTAACATCACTAAAGTTTATTTATGTATGAGTTTTTATATATCATTTTCTTATTATATTTCTTTAGGTATTTTATCAAGGTCAACGAAAATCAAAATATCTATTTTTGATTTAGTTTTAAGCTTTAATTTTGATAAAAATAAAACATTGGTTTCTTGAATTTTTTGAAACAGATGTACAGTGTACGTACACTGTATACAATACCAATCTATTTTGCAGCTTGGTTTTCTTAAAACCGAAATTAATTTTTCCTTCAAAAAGAGGTTTCACTAGAAACTAATGTAGGTATATAATATATGTTAAGGTGAAAAATGGGAAAAAAGTTGTATCCGTTTTATTTTAAACGCTATAAGATTTTTGGCAGCGGACAGATGCCATTATAGTAGATCTCCATTTTCAGCCCGATTGGAAAACATTTAAAATTCGCGCAATGGGTTCCAATTTAAAATACAAAGATGTGACGATATAATTGTCACCTTAATATATATAGCTGATATTCATGGTACAAAAACTACAAGGTACGATCTACTCACGGACGAGTTTTCGTTTCGTTCTGCGCACTGGAAGCGAACTGTCAGTCAGAGACTTTTTTAAATACTCTCGAAGTTCTCAGGCATCCCGCTGAGGTCACTGCGGTACAAAAAAAATGATTTATAAAATGTTGTGCCGCGACGACTTCAGCGGGATGCCTGAGAACTTCGAGAATATTAAAAATGGATTCCTTGATGTCGGTTTTCTATAAGTCGGCTTAAGCAGTTTTTTCATTTTTCGAACCAAATTCTGAAATATTTGCAGATAAAGTTTTTAAAAAGGTGACATTTCTAATGTAAACAACGTAAGTATGGGTTGCGTTTCATCATACCTTGTAGTTATTGTACCATGGCTGACATTATCTAAATTTTTAAATGGAGAGAAAAATGATGTATATCTCTTATATTCTTATATAGAAAGAAGCATCTGCACATTTAATTAGATACGCATACATTATTTGTCTTTTTAATTTACTGAAATTGTGTAATAAACTCTATATTGATAAAGTGACGCACCCAGGAAAACCAAAAATTGCCGCGATTTCAAATTTGTTTATTTGGTGATCAATTTTGTATACGATATACTTATAATATTTTCGTATGTTCTTTTCAAATAAAAAGGCTAAATTTTAAAGCAGTCTTAAAACTTATTATTCTTCGTTTTTTTACATTCGAAATTGTATTTATATTATAAAACATAAAAACATATATATTTTTCGTTTATAAATACACATAATACACCTCGCCACTTCGTCTGTAAAACCATAGCCGTGGTTGAATAAAAATAAAAGCTAATAAACTATCAAATCAAAGAAAAAAAAAAACCATCGACACCAATTTAACGATATTATGAAGCAACTCACGTTCACATTCTTCATTCTTCATTAAGTTTGTAGATTCATAAAAGAGTTTTGATCATAAAGAACATTTTTCTTTTTTTTATGTTTTTAAGATTACGCTCATACAAAACCGTAAATATTTTATTTTTATTTTCAAATTGTTTCATTATCGTCCAAATAGAAGGCCTGTTCACGCCATCAATAAATTTTAAAGCAAAGAAGAGATAGTCAATTTTACAACTGACATAAAATTAAATGGGTTTTTGATTTAAATTTTTTTCTATGATCGAAAAATGTTATAGAAAATAATATTACAGTATAACCCAGGGACTAAAATAAGCTGCAGTTGCTCATAAAAAATGCAGTTGCCTAATGAGATTTACAGTTGGTAAATCGAAAAATGCAGTTCCATTTTTATTTAATTTAATTTAATTTTTTTTTTCTTTATAATAACTAATAAATACAAATTATAAAAATATATTGTGGTATTCAATTCATAGTCAAACATTTCACTTGCACTAGCGTTCGTTAGATTAACAGCTTACGATTGTCTTTTGTTATTAAACAGAAGAAGATGATCGAAAGAGAAAAAATTGTAATGTAAAAAATGACAAATATTGTTCCACAGTTTATAATTCGCTTTTGCGACACTGTTTTTAAAAGATGTAGGTATTGCCTATTACAATAATAATTATAAGTTATCGCATTGTTGTGGTGATGGATAGTACAGAATACAGATGATCGAAAATATTGTTCTGATAATTGCGAAAGTATGAAATCCAAGGTAAAATTCTATGCAAATGCGGTACGAATGTTCTGATCAGGAAATTGATCTAAATGAGCTTACTATAATAATTGATGTTTCAAAAAAGACATAATCTGTTTCAATAAATTTTGCTTTTTAAATTATTATTATATGTATTTTTTGTAGTTACAGTAGACTCTCTATAACATGAACCCCCGATAAGATGAACTATCTCGATAACATGAGCTGTGTCTCGATAACATGAACTTTTTTTTGAGGCTATTGCTATCGATATTACCGCCAATAACAAGAAATTCTGCTTTTATGAATGTTATGTAACATGGAATCTAAAATATTATTGCTTAAGTAACGAAAAGAGTCATGTTTCGATAAAATGAACTGACATTTTGTGTTCACGTTATCGAGAGTCTTATGTATAACGCAAACACAAATACTAACATTAAAAAAAAACGAACGTTTTTCTCATTTTTTTTCTTTTTAGAAAATGCAGTTGCTAAAATCCTTATTTTAGTCTCTGGTATAACCCCTCTAAGTGAAACACCATTCAGTCGCGTTCTTACCTTAGGATGAAACATTTCACTTAGAGAATCTTTTCGTTTTTTTTTCTTCTTTTTTGTGTTCCACTTAGGTACAAAACTAAATAAAGTTTTTTTTTTGGTGCAACATCGAGGGTGAAACTTTTCACTTAGAGGATATTTTCAATTTTATAATACATTTCAGACATTTTCCAACAATTATGAAAATAAGTGTTTCACTTAAAACTGTTATACTGTATACTAGAGTTGTTATTATCCGCCAAAATTGAAAACCGGATATCTGTATTCAAAATATCCGGTTTCAAATTATCCGGAAAACCGATATCCGTAAATTTGAAAATCCGAAAAAACGTGCAAAACCGTCAGGATCCGTAAAATTGTCAGTATCCGCAAATCCGTCAATATCCGTAAGACCGCAGACATCCGAAAAGAATACTTTTATAATTTAAATATAATTATTTACTCATATTTGTATCATTTACATATACCGCTAAATGATTATTAAAATTTTTTATTTTGTATTTGCTTTATTATCCGTAAAAACGTTAGAATCCGTGAAACCGTCAATATCCGAACAACCGTCGATATCTGTATAGTTTTCAAAATCTGTTAAACTAAACAAACCGACAAAACCGTCTAACCGGATTATTTTTTTTGATAATATCCGGATATCCGTACTTTCAAAATCCGGATTTAACGAATATCCGGTTTTTATTAACAGCTCTACTGTATATGTTTTTTTTCGGATATTTTTCTATAGATTGAGAGAATTTCATATATAATTTAATTAGTGGCGCTGTTAGTGGTTGTTCCAAAATACAGCATGTTTTCGATCTAGGGCTTGTGCCACTACTAAATTATATGAAATTCTGCCACGGCTGAACATTAAATTAATTATACCAAAATCAATCTATAGAAATTAATTTTATATTTATATAAAACTATAAAACAGTATATGTTGTGGATATGGACAGATATGGAGAATAAGTTAAATATTTTTTCAGTTTTGATTTATTTGATTTGAATAGATCTAATAACTATTAGGCGCGTTCGATTAATAATCCAAGATAAGTTTGGATGACTTTCGACGAATTAAAATTCATATATTTGGACCATAAATTAGTAATAATTTTCATTTATTGTACAGATTATAGTTCTAACATTGTTTGTAGAGCAACACTTCGCAATTTTGATGTATAGAGAAGAGCACAATGTAGAAGTGTAGGCTACAATTTTCATAGATGAAATTTCAAAAATCACAATTCATTCATGAGATGTTCCGTTTATTGAAATAAAAAAAATCTATTTAACAATATCGTATACTCTACAACTCTAAAATGAATAGGTACGACCCTTAATGCGGTTAAATTTATATGAAAGAAATTACATGATGTGGTTTTTACACCAGATTTGACACCAACAGCTTTCATTATTGGCTTATAGTTTATTTTGTATGTGTAGATAACTCAATATATCTATTAAACGTTACACCTGAAAATAAAAAAGAATACAAAAAAAAAAAAAATAACTGAAAAAGATACCGAAAAAAACATCAACGCGAGTAAACGGATGAAAAGGCCGTTAATTAAATCTGTCAGTTAAACGAAGTAGACATAATATAAAACTTTTTTTTTTATTTTTAACATTAAAAACCATTTTCCAATTTTTACCGTAAAATTTGTTCATTCCCAATGATTTTTCTAAATTCGATATTCCGCTAAAGGGCAATTTAAATGTAATTTTTCATCATAAATCTCTGTATTGCCTTTGGTATGAGGCGTTTTTATGCCTGATGGTAAAACCGAAAATTCAAAATGACCTTGCGTATGATGTAAATGTATAATGGCAGCGTAATATATATCGCAATACCATATATATCTATATATAAATTTAAATATCATTGACTCATAGTTCGGCCGCATTTTGTATGAACCCTCTTTATAGAAAATTTTATTTATATTTTTTTATATTATTTAGATGTAACCAGTTCAGTTATGAGCTTCAATATATTGTTTACATTAAAAAAAAAAAACCAAACCAAAATCAAATCTAAAGGCGTCGGAAAAAGGATAGAAATTTTCATGCGATAATGTGCATGGGGAAGAGAAAAGTGGAATATATATATATGTATTAGGGTGGCAATTTTTTGTATGGAAAAAAATAAAAATTCGAATTTTCCAGATTACTGTTAAGAGCTATCTTCAGGGTCAATGTATCAAAATAAAAAAAAAATAAAAACCATAGTTTGCAACAACTCGTAGAAAAACTTTTTCCAAAAAAAAAAAATTTATTTTTTTCATATAAAAAAAAAAAAAAATTTCATACAAAAAAAAAATTTTTTTTGGTCAAAAACTTTTTTTTTTTTTA
>JAABKK020018587.1:0-19389 GCA_011634745.2 Catotricha subobsoleta
TATAAATGCAATTTTTAGGTAAGGGCGACGAAATTGTAGTTCTGCTTCGGGCGCACAATAGTCTAGCGACGGCTCTGTGCATGTATGGGTATAAGTAGCTATCTTGACGGTTTTTTTACTCGTAAATACGAGTATGAAACAATCCCCTAAAATATGAAAAATATTCGACTAAACTAATAAAAATGTGGCTCTAAATTTCTATTGAAATTAGATTTTAACAAATAAGGTCATAGTGCGGATACCAAACAATTAAAAAAAAACAACTATATTCGACGAAATTGTCTTTGAAAAAGGCAAAATTGTCATTTAGAGAACATTTTATAATATTTTTGAGGGTCGATCGATATTTTAGAAAATCACTTTTAATATTTTACGTTCAAATTTTGATATTTTCGGTGCTGATTTCAATATAGGCGAACAAACTATTCACATGAATATTTGAATATTTAAGAGGATCGTTTATTATTAATCGTTAGATAACTTCTTAAAATAGCTTTACTTGGAATATTAAAAAGAACACAATTTTTTTTTATATATCTACTGGTAATCGATTAACTTTATTTAATTTTTTTTTTTTCGTTATACATATATTGAAAATGTTTTGTATGCCTCAGAGAGTATTATTTCAATTCAAAGTTAATTTAAATATTTTTATTATCTTTGATTAAAAATGAAATCAATTTAAATTCATTTCCCAAAACGTGATGACTCTACTTTTCTTGACATATTTTGTGAATATATATTTAATTTCTTGCATAAATAATTAATATTACAATGCGTCAAAGGAGTTACTGTCTCGTGTATACCTTAATATCAAACGGATAGGTATGTTAATGGCATGAAGCCATTATTACTATTTACTAATAACAGCGCTTTATTATTATTTTCAAAGAAACTGATGAATGGCAAAACAGAAAATAAAATGTCGTTTATGGTTCTAGCTCAATGCATTCACAAATATTAATTATGCATTAAATATATTGAAATACTATACTTAAATATATTCACATTCTTATTCTTATCAACATAAATTACACAGCTTCATATTCTATATAAAATGTCTTTGTTTTTGTAGTGTGTTGAAACGTTTTACACGTTATAGGAATATCAAGTTGTTTCGTTTGCTTTTCAGAAAATAGAAAATGTATACCCGTTTTATTTGAATTAAGAAGAAGGTGATGAAGCACTTCTAATATGAGTAAGTTCGAATTAAATACTTAACAACTAATAAGCTTCTACAAAAAAGTAAAGACGATAATGTCATTGCATTATTTATAGTGTATGGTATGAAAAACGAGAATATAAGTTCGCATACCTTTCTGTGGTATTTAATATAATTCGTATTATAGCTCATGGTTAGTGTTCGAGGTTTGAGGTTTTCCAGAAAAGTTTCGTAATAGAAAGATTTGCGGAAACTTTTCCATGGCAGGTAGAATTGAGTTTTTACATGAAATTAATTAAATAAACACTTATTTTGGTTAAATAATAAGATATAGATATAAAATAATTATTATTCTGAAACTCAGTGCTTCAAACTCAATCGTATTCCCTATCGTCGTCCTCTTTTTCTGCCTCTTCATAGTTATCAGATTCATCAGACTCAGACTCGTCGTCATTGTTGTCAAACGTGTCACAGTTCATTCGATTCTCCGCGGAGCAGCATATTACGATATTTTGCTCATCGGAACTATCGGAATCGGTTAAATCGTCGCTTAGGCGAACGTCGGATTTCTTCTTGTTGCTCTTCGTAATTATTCGTTGTGGCTTTACTACTGAATTTGTTTTTAATGGAAGTTTTCATTTCCGTTCGTTTTTTTACGCGTCGGTTGCTGCATTTGACCTGATACCATCCATAAATACTGAAGGATTTCTCTACGGCAGCGTTAGTTGCCGTTGCCTCCAATTTTTCAATCTTTAAAAAAATAATAATTTCAATAATTGTATTTTTGTGGAAACGTTCCCGGTTTTTGTTTTTCCATTGCTGCAAAGTTTCCATTTGGAAAACCTTTCTATGGAAACTCTTCCGCACCTCGAACACTACTCATGGTATGAATTTCGTACCATTACAGGATATAGCCATTTTTTTCCACAAGAGTATGATCTGTTTGAATTGAATGCATATAGTGGACTTGTCAAAATTCAAGTCCCAAATCTGTGATATTTTCATCGGTAGAAAATTCACTAAATACACAATTTACTGAACAAAACAATGAGACAGGAAAGTAATTTTTTTTAACTTTTTTATTTATAACTTCGATGCTAAAAGAAACTTTCTCATCATTACTTTTTTGTTGTTTCGTCTAGAAATATTTTATTTTTACTGTTGAAGTTTGAATTTCAAATTGCCCGCGCTTCTAACTCATATAATTCACAGCTACCAACATAACAGCAATGAATTTCTCTAGTGTAAATTTGTTATAAACTGCTCTAATGAGTATTCAAGGTCAAAATATATTCACTTTTTATAAAACTGCAATCTAGTTTTAAAAATACTTATTTATTGTCATTTTCGAGATTTATGTAAATGTAAATATTAATCTAATTTTTTTTTGATTCATTTAAAAATATAAAATAAATATGTTAAAAAAATTGTCTGTCTCATTTAAGTAACCATCAACATAATATTTCGTCTAGATGGTGTATAAGAATATGAGTAACGTTTACATTTAGCTTGAAAGCAAATATATAACAA
The DNA here is from genome assembly GCA_011634745.2 of Catotricha subobsoleta. NCBI lineage: Eukaryota > Metazoa > Arthropoda > Insecta > Diptera > Cecidomyiidae > Catotricha > Catotricha subobsoleta. Next base: position 2,693 of record JAABKK020018587.1, read on the forward strand.
ATAATTCTAAAACACAGCGTAATTGGAATATACATAAAATAATATTTGATATACGAGCACTCGCTAGGCATAACGCCTTATAATCACTACAGCTGGTTTGTTCGTAAAAAATGGGGTTGCTTTGTTTTTTAATGAAATGCATTCATGCATTAATATAATAATAATTCAATTCATTATTCACTTTTTCATTTATGAGTTTTGTCACGGGTCTCTGGCATAGGGGGAGGGAGATATGTTTCCTTAATTAATGGCGTAACAGGAAATCGTATTTTGAATAAATTATAATTAATAATATTAAAATATATAGTTGAACAATATGAAGTAGTATCTAATCACAAAACTATATATATTTTTTTAAGTATTCAGAAAAAATCCAGTAGTTATATAAAAGTTAAAAATTAGAAATCAATAAACAATAAGCTATAAGCATATTTCACTTTTACAAATTATCTCAAGAAAGGAAACATAAATTTTTGTGTACTGTTTCTGAGTCGTGATATGAACTAGGATTTCTCTACTACCTTATAACTACATTTATTTCTGTTGTGTTGTTCGATGAACCCTTTCGAATGTCTTTTTTTTCTCTTATAACCATAATGTACGCAAATTATCATAAAAAAAAGGTAGGTATATGCCCTTTGATTCTGTATATAATCAATACCTACCAATACATAATATCTCTTCGTTTCGGCTTGTACGATGTACTAAATCTACCTTTATATGTTCGCAGTTCGCATATCATATCTATTTCGAATATTCTAAAGATAATGGTTATCGTTGAATGATGGCAGCCTCAAAATGTATCTTACTAATAAACTGTTACGACAATTGGTGGGCTTAAACTTATTTTTTCTATCTATTTGTTTTAAATTATGGACAAACTGGGAAAACGTGAAAGTGTTTGGAAAATTTACTATACCCCAAAAAATGCGAAAAATGGATAAATGCTTAAAGAAAACCATATAAACAAATCGTATAATATTGGGTTTTAGAAGGGTTGATATATTCGTATATAGGTTTCAAGTTAGTAAAGAAGCTTTTACATAAAAATTTTACGTTAGAGAATGGATAAAATATTGCACATTTAATATAATCATGTTTCTCTAAGAGCCATGATGATATTTTTAGTTTGATAAATATAATAGTTTCTGAATAATAACAATAATAATGATATTATATGTGAGTTTGAGCTTACGAGTTGCACTTCGGTAACATATAAAAACAATATAGATTTACTTTTGGACCTTTTCTTAATTTACATTTGAATAAATTCTTTGCTACAACTTAAGATTATTATTGAGCCTATTGCCTATGATTATGTTAACCACAAGCACATCTGAAAATGATTGAATCTAGTTTCAGTTTAAGAAAGAATTTATCCAGAAACTGTAAACTGAAAATAGCGTATTAAACCGGAAAAAAAATGTCCTCCTTTTTTTAACCTCAATAAACTGTTGATTTCTTCATTAGGGATTCATGGTCTCGTATGCGAGGAATTGTAGAAACCATAAAAGCAGAGAATGAATTCATAGTCAAAATTATAATGAAATAACCTTCAGCGATCTGAAGACAATAATACAAAAACAGGAACCAGGACCAGGAGTCCTTTTTATTTAAAAATCTTGAAATATGATGAGGGAGTAACGATCTAATGTATCCATACACGTGCATTCTTCATGTAAGAGTAATACACGTTTTTTACCGCTTTACATATTTTAAGCTCTCTATTATATTAAAACGCCAAACTAAGCCATACTCTACTAATTTATTGTGCTTAAGTAAATAATTTCCACATCTCACCCCTCATATTTAAATTAAAATACCCTAATTTTCATTGCAAATACAGGTTAATAATTAAAATGTGATATAATGTGCGTGATAAATTCTTTAAAGAGGAAACTGTTTATATTTATGTGTGTTCTTGTTATGTGATGCGGGTACGGATAAGTGTATAAGGGTAGGAGTTTGTATTATTATAAACAGAAATAAATTTAATATAAAATAATAATATGGTTACGTAGGTAACCATCATAGTCGATATGCAGTGTATTGTAAAACATACACTAGTGAATACTTACTTAGACGGCATAATCATAATAATCATTTTATAATATTTTTGTTTGCCATACCGTTATGTTTGGCGTTAATGTATGTTTTAATAATTTCTTTTGCATATGGCGTAATAATGAAACACTTTCTTTATTAAAATTAATTTATTATAATTTTTTTCTTCATGAAATTCAGTAAATTAATATCAGTAACTGTTGTATTAAATATCGTTTTATTTAAAACGCAGTTCGTTTAACGAGAGCATCACAAATTATTCGAATTAAAACACATTACAATATTACAGCGCAACGCAATTAGAGCGATTAAATAATGGTGTAATATGAAAATGATTATGATGAATATAAACATTTTTATTACCCAGCAATAACCTTACACAAATTGTTAAATATTACGGTGTGAATAATTACCAACTTAATACATTTTTAATCATGCATGTCGTATGTAAATCCGTATCTTAAGTAAAATGTAGATTCATATGGGGAATATTCGCCAAATTATCTAATATAGAAAAACCTGACGCGATCTATATTTATGGTAAAAATATTTATCATAGTGATAAACTATAATTTAGATTAATAATTAATTAATCTGCAATTATATTCAGATTTCCAATTAAATTTTAATTTAATTTACTTGTCGTTTTTGATATAGATTAAGATTTTGTTTTTTATTCTAACGTTTGAGTATGTGTTCCTCATTCTATAAAGAAAGATGGATTTAATTATATCTTTCTTTTCGGTATTGCTGAATTACAATGCCCAAATAACATGTGATGAAAATTTCTTAAGTCTTATTAAAATTATTACCTCACAATCTTTTCAAGCTGTGCTTTTCTCTTTATTAAGGAAGTTAAGAATTTCTATAAGCTTAAAAAAGGGAAAATCATATTATGAAAATAAAAAAGTGTTTTTTGTACGCGTAGTGGCTATATAGCATTGTATAGTATCTATATATTTATTAGGTGAAGTCGGCTGTGAATTCGCAATGTACAATGTACATGATTGTGGTTGTGATGATATTACTTATATATCATCACAGTAGCTATCAATGTAGCTAATATAAAATGTAGAGGTAGGTTTTTATAAGATGTATAAGCAGAAGCGTAGACAAAACATGCAATACGTCCCTGTACGCAACAAGAATGGAATGTTTTTAATTTTTTTTCCTTCTACTCTTCTTTTTGTATTCTAAGAGATCTAAATAACAAAAGAAACACCTGCCTTTAAATTTGTTGACAAGGGCACAATATAGATTATTTTCAAAAGATATATGGATGTATGTATCTATAGCTCTGTCAATTGCGTTAGGTACACAAATAGTATATATAGACATCGAGATATAGCTACAGAACCACATCTATTATTAGTGATATTGCATGTTTTAGGTAAGATATCTTTAAGATTTTGTTCAAATATTTATTATGAAATTAAGGTTTGGAGGCTCTTTACTTCATAACATAAACTCTGTTTATATTTTCGGTTATAATCAGATAATATAATCGACGACACAATGCCAAGGGTTGGATGGCTGCTGAATGAATGAAATAAGAGAGTCTAGTCCCAAAATATTCTTTATTTTATATTTCGTTTTTAATATCTGTGATAAAAATGGTGTGGAAATGGTGATAAGAAATGCGACTACATGCCGTAATTATGATTAGGTTCTAGTTTACCTACACTAAAAAAAAATAATTGTGGATCTAACTTATAATGTAAAATAAACGACAGGCAAAGCTAAACATCTGTATGCATTGCTCAATGAATTTAGAATTTTAAATGTTTTTAAATTTAATTTGCACACATTTTTTACGGTTTCAGTTTGATTCAGAAGTAAACAAAAATGATGAATACAATAAAAATAATTATTCAAATGGCGCTTTTGAAAAATATTCAAACGAAAAATATTATCAATTTTATTCGTTTTTCTACGAATTTGAAATATATCTGCGCGCCGGATATCCGTCTCAATAATGTCAAATGACACAAAAGAGTAGAAAACTGAATATATCATTCTTTGATTTGCATTCAGGTGGTTGTGGAAAATAAATATTTTGAAACTTGGTGAAAGTAGAATATAAGCGATTTCGTGTTACGAGTTGTTGGCTTTAGTTGCGTTAGCGAATTGGCTCATTTGAAGAGCATAATGTAAATACAGCAACTGTGAATATCAAATAAAAACACCGATAAGCGATACTATTCCATATATCAAAGCTAAAATTGCTTTCTCTTTGCAAATCGACGATTGAGCTGAACCATTAATCGAAACTAAATAAATATTGCTTCAATATTTTGTACTTTAACGTATTTCAATTGTTTCATGAGGTATATTTGAGTCATGTGTTTAACATTTCTTAAAAACTTTTCGCTGACATAAATTTTGTGTTATGTATGTTATCTATGCTTTTGTTAAAAAAGCGAAACGGGCATTTATTTTAATTTTAAATTTGAATGTTGCATTAACATATGTATAAATTTTAAGAAAAATAATTACTATTTTTAAATTTAATACATTTTACTCGCTCACTAAAGAATTCTGTTGGCTACGTTGTTGTTTTCATATTCTGAACTACGAGTATGAATGAATTATATTATGCTATTGCGAAAATTACGAATACGATGGAATGGCTGTGGAACATTATAAACAGAACGAACGAGCATACAAAGCGACAATAAATACACAAAATAATGTTATATATCAAAATCTGCATGAAAACACAATAAAAGTTTATGGCAAAATTAAATTATATGTGAGTGAGTCGTCATATATGTAGTAGTAATATATATTTGCGTACTACATACGACTGGGTGCGAAAAAAAATGCTTCAATATTAACGTATAAATATGGAAAATAGCTTTTATACTTTGCTTAACATAATACTGTTTTTCTTTTCGTTTTTCGGTTGTTGTTTTGTTCATTTTTGCATATCTGCGATACGAAATACGAAACGTAGGTCTAAAATATTATCACTTAAGTTAAGGTATAATATTTGAATAATGTAGGAAAGCTTTAACTGTTCAAAATCACAACAATACGGAAAGTCTAGAATATTTTGTTATATTTTAACTTATATTGTTTCAACACGTGCAATTGTATAAAAAGCGGAATATTCGATGCTGAAGTTCATATCACTTACCAAAACTTTAAACGTTTGTGTGTTTCACACAAGCATCCGAAATATTCATGATAATTTTGTTGCACCAGGACCAAATAAGTTTTTACTTCAAAGAAATTTAATCAAAGTTCACAAATTTTTTTTTTTAATTTGAAAAATCCTTCCGTTTTGATAAAATACACAATGTTTGGTGCATAATAAGACTGCTTCTGTTACAGAGAATGTACCTTTGGGAAAACTCTAAAATATCTCAATAAAAATGCTTTCAAATTATTTTCCATGCAAAATTATTCCGATTCGAACGATAAAATATAGATTATTGCCTTTCTCAATCAAATATATCAGATATGAGACACTGAAGTTTGTGTACGCCTATATAACATTTTCTTCGATTTAGCAACATATTAAAACTTCTAAATAATGTATATTTGTATGCGGGAGAGATATTATGTTGTGCTCCACACTCAACATTCATTCATAAAAAATACCAAAAATATATTTTATGTTATAACTTGTAACTTATAGCTGATTCATCGTTATCGTCCCAGCTTCATGATGATGCGTTTTTACAACATAAATTTTTAAGAAGTAATAATATATTTCCTTTCATTACACGATGCCTCTCATGCTATTCAAAATATTTACGAATGCGTTCAAAATTATACCTGAATATCAAAGAAGTGGTTTTACTTTGTGTATGTAGAATGTAGATATAATTTAAATAACTCTTATTTACACGACATGTACCCTATCGCTATGGTAGATACTTGTGGTTGATAGCCAATTCATATTTTGCGCTTGCAGTTTGCTTTAGGCCAGTCTATATTAGAATCTAAACTTTAGATCATTGAAAAAGTGGCGTTGTAAAAATGGTTGTAAGTGATACAACTTTATTTACTAGCATATCTACCAAGAATTGCATCCATTACATATTAAAGCTATGCACCATCACATTTTCAAAAATTCTACTGCCCCTTAGATATCATAGCAGCCTTTGACTTTAAAACTATGCCTTTATTATTTGATTATTTATTTTTATTACTAATAAGGAAACATAAAATCTTTGATAGACAGAAACACGCAGACGCAATGTTAACCCACATATCAGACCTATGTCATATGGCTATCCTCACAACATAGAATTGTTTAAAAAAAATCATAGATTCAGTTTTCGAGATAATCAAAAAAGAGGGATAAAAAACCATTTTAAAGGATGAAAGAGCTATTACAAAATTTTAAATTGTGTTCCTACGGCGAGCGACGAAGATTATACGACTATTGAGTGGTCGATCATTAAAATCGGTGCACATACTATACAGAGATATGGCGCCCGGACAAAAAAGAAATACAATTGTTTTATTTAATCGTAAATTTAATCGTCGTCTTATGATTTTTTTTGATTTTTTTATAAAAATTAGCAATTACTGACTATAAATATCATAACAAAAAAATTCTTAAGGCTCTGTGTTTCTTGCAATAAATAAAATAAGAATTTCCGATATTTGAATTTTAACGCACGTCATATTTAATTCGTCAGTTTTCGAGTACAAAATTATATCATTTCAGTAGCTATGGTGTGCCGTACAATAATTCATTTTTTATTTAATATTCCTGCGGAAAGCGTGAATAAATGCAAATAAATGTTAAAAATAGTTATCTTAACAATGTAAATGTATCACACAATAGTTTTAAAAATTAAAATTTTAACGACAAGGCATTTTTTAAACGAAAAATTTTATTAATAAAATATCATTTATTTTGCATGACTTAATTTATTCTATAAAAAAAATTAAATAACAATATCAAAAATAGCATGAAATCTCCGTTTAGAACAAAAATAAACGCATCAAACCACTAATAAAACTTTTGGGACAGACCAATATATTTTTTAGAAATATTTTGAAATTTCTGGAATTTTTGACATTATTGGGAATTGATTAGAACTTTCTGGAATAGTTTTGAATATTTTAGGATTTTTAAGGATTATTCAGATTTTTTTTGGGATTGTTTAGAATTTTGTAGACAAGTTTTTTAATCAGTGGTTATCCGAAAAAATAAATAAATATAAAATATTTTTTATGTTTTCGAACCACCACAGATTGGCTATATATATATATTATATATATGTTCAAAAATTGAAATTACTGCGCCAATATCCATTCCATTACATGAGTATGAGATTGTGTGTAATTCTAATCCATTGGAAAAAATCCGCATTATTAACCGCCACACCGAATTAAAAAAGATTTCTAACAACAATTTTTTTTTTTCATTAATTTCTTCCCAAAATTATTAACATGTAAAATATTCGTTATGCTAGTGACAGACGACCGAGATATTCAATATATTTATAAAATAACTCGAAATAAAATAAAAATCTTATAAGAAAAAAAGTATTTTAAATGTATTTTGCGCCAAATACAAATTACAAATATTTTTAAAAAAAGAAAAGTATTATTTAAATAATCCCATCCCTGTTACTATAAGTACATGGAAAACAAATTAAATCAATTATAGTATTAGTTTATATGCTCAAACTATATATGATTTATTTTATAGATATTTATTTTTCGTTAATATTATAATAAATAAAATAATATAAACCAGTCTTTAAAAATAATTTCACTATTTTATTTAATATTGCCCGAGAGCATTATTTTAATTATTTTATATCATTTTATGTGTTAAATCTAAAATGTTAAATCAAATTTCACCTCATATTATACGATAATTACTACTTTATAAATTTAGAAACATATAAACTTATAAACTATTTTTATAATTTCAAGCAATCAGAATGTAAAATAATTCTTAAGTATTTTCTATTATTATTATTATTTAAATTAATATAAACTATATTTACTTGTAGGTTTGGTTAAGTAGAAAATGAGTTTACTAAAATGATTATTAATCGTTAATATCTAGTAAAAAATTATATCCCTCTGATGGTATGACATTCATATAATACAAGGAAAAAGTATTTTTCACATTTAAAATAGACATTAGTACATAATTATAAATACAAAGTTCATTACAGATCGATGAAAAAGCTTTTAATTATGTTTTGGTTTCTTTAATTTTCGAAATGAAACACCAATGTAAATTCTTTTAACATATTCATAAATCAGATGCTGATGCATAATTTGTGATCGTATGTCATCATAATTATCCAAGTACCGAAACATTTTCTGTGAATGTATAAATAAATTACATTCATTCCAGATATTATTATAATCCAAGAGATGTGCTATTCAATGGTTGCACTTTTAATGAGTATATCAATAATATCATGATATTTATAATTGTGATGTGTATAAAACCCCTGAAATTTTTCTATAAAACAGAAATACACAATACAAAATCGTACTTTCATGTATCTGTATATCTCTGTTTTAACTATGAAAATACACATCTAGCTGTAAAGTAGATATGCCACCACCGCAAACATCATGACGAAATCATATGACAAATTTTCATGTCCTGGAGTTGAATGATTCCGAAATATTATAGCGTTTGCCTGGCTTTATTATGTAATATTTTATCATAAGATTTGCAGAAATAAAAATGTATATTCCATAAAATAGAATTACATATGACACACACAAATCGAATAAACAAGTATATTATTTTCATTGGAAGCTTTTGCTACTTGCAATACAAGTTTGCAGATATGAAAAGGTACAGAAAATTGAAAAATGTGACTTCCTCTGTCATATAATATATATTTCTGTAATTTGAGTTGATGGTTAGAAATTCGAGCCATATTGAGAATTAATTTGCTGATTTTATCAAAAGAAATAAAAAAATCCATATTTATTATAACGTTAGGGGTGTTTTTTTCGTCATTTTAATTCTCGATAGCGAGCTATCGAGGATTATTTCATACAAAATTAATTCCAGATAAATAGATGGTATTAAATAACGCTGTATAGAATTAAATTTAATGCTGTATGACACTCACAATCGCGACGAAAATTTTTGTTTTTCAACATTTTAGTTCCTAAAAAAACACATTTTTAAATTTACGAGATGGTATACAAATGTCAGTTTTGGTAAGAGTATATTAAGTTTAAAAAATTGGTGTCGCTTAAAATAAGATTGAATTAATATTGGCAGCAAAGTAATTCAGGTTGAAATAAAAATAAATATTACTAATATCGTTTTTTTCGTCCACATTAATTCCAAGTATTATTTTAATGTAAAAAAAAAAGACATACCTTAGTTTATGTGATGACAGAGGATGTTTCAGTTAAAAGCTCCCCAGCGTGTTCGTTTTTTTTAAATATTATATAATAGATGCAATTTTGAGCTTGTAACGATTTTGGACTTTTTTTTTTTTAAAAAAAGACCTTGAGCCCAATAAAATGATATATTCGGAATGTTCTAATGAACGGTCTAACATCTGTTAGACCAATTATTTGTGAATTCAGACAACTTTTTGATCACTCCAGAAAAAGCATTTTATATGTCTCTTGTTATTCTGGAATTTTTCGATATTCGGTCAAAAGCATATCTACTGTATTTTTGATATTTTGTTGTGATGCTTGAACTGGAACACCCTGTAAACAAAATGTGTACTAGAAAAAAAATATGATAATTTAGAAATTCCGTTCTCAATAATATGAAAATACCTTTCGTCCTTAAATAGGCAAAATATTTTTCGTTTGGTTTACCTTGTTACTATTATTATATATTATCGATATTATTTGAACATTTTCTATTATTATTATTATTATTATTACATTTTAATTTTCTCTAAATATTTCCCATTCATTTTTTTAAATGTCACAAACATTTAATAATTATTCAAAATAATAGATATGTATAAAAGTACTTAATTAATTTGATTATTTAAAATTGCTCTGGGTTTTATTATATTTTCATAATCATCATTTATCGATACACATTTTTACTAAATTAAAGCATTCGAGTCTATTTTATTGTATTTTAATAAATGTTTATATTGCTATTTGATGAATTTGTATCACTTTGTAGTCATTTACATATATCTATAAATTTTTGAGTATAGACACCATAACTTTTTATTTATTTCATTTAGAAGATTTTGTAATTTGTCAAATAACATTAATGTTATCCTATATTTACTCACTCATACCTATTAAATAATTAAATAGATAATGAAGCATGAAATATGAAATATATTCATTCTATTATAATCTATACCACATATTTGAATGCCTCAATTTCAGTAGATTTATATACTTTCATAATGAAAATTATATACAAAATATAGTTACTTTAGAGAAATATAGTTGCATGCTAATATGTCAAAGTAAACATTACAAATATATATAACTTAAGCATATCGAGTTGATATGAACATTATCTAGATTTAATATACACTACCGTCCAAAATTCTCCGTACGACTTTTTTTTAAAATTCAATTGTAAATATCTTAGCAAAGCAACCAGACATAGAAATGAGACAACTCTGGATTCATTTAAAAGCTTGAAGTAGTGGCTTTCAAATGCATGTATGGCAATTGGATTCCTTTAACTATTTGGTGGTTTTTATTTTGGTACAAAAATATCATATTTTTTTTTGTCACAAATAGCTGTGCCCTTTTTCACTTATTTAAAGCAATACTGGAATAAATGACTAATCGAAAGTTTACAGTATCTCTTATGAAGTTTTACATAAAAAAATATGAAGGGGCTGTCCTTCTTCTTTTGTTTTTTTGGTTACTGTGGCAACAGCGTTTATATATAAAAATGAGTTTTAAGTGCCAAGGAGTCATTATTCAGTCAGTATTATTATGCCAATGTAGATAAAAATTACTTATTTAACAAAATATGAAGAATATATGAACATTTATAGTGTTTTGTAAGGTTTTGGTCTTATCAGCTATGCAATTTTACCCCTTAAATATTGACATATATTAAAAAATTTATGAAATACTCTTAGAAAAATTAACATTTTTCTTACTAAAACAACTAAAAACCCTAGCAGAGGCTCATACACGTTTAATTATTCATAATATACTTTATTCTAATACGTGAACCTTAAAAAATCACTGTGGGTAAATCAGCCTTTTATTATCAAAAAATTTAAATCCTATACTCACCAGGAAACGTTTCTGTTTATCATTTTCCCAAGTGAAAAGGGGCACAGTTATTTGTGACAAAAAAAAAATGATATTTTTGTAGCAAAATAAAAACCACCACATAGTTAAAGGAATCCAATTGCCATACATGCATTTGAAAGCCACTACTTCAAACTTTTAAATGAATCCAGAGTTGTCTCATTTCTATGTCTGGTTGCTAAGTTATATACAATTGAATTTAAAAAAAAAAGTCGTACGGAGACTTTTGGACGGTAGTGTATATATAATATATATATATTTATAGGTTTGAATTATAATATAAGATGTTGTATATTTATAAAATATGAAGAGCGACCAGCTATAAATAGAATGCCATAATAGATTTTAATTATATAGAGTACATGAGCAGAAGGTATAATGCAGGTAAAATGGTTATAACTATAAGCGATACATATACAGAACAAAATCCACAAGAAAGACGTAATTCATTTTATGAGGATTTACGTTCATTATAAGTAACTCTATATTGCCATAGCAATTGTTTTATAAATAAACTATTACAAAATTTTAAGTGGTCTTAAAGAAAAACTAAATTGAACGATATAAATAACATATTACAGATTTTTTTTAAAATTAAAAAGATGTTGCTTATAATTTCTAACTCAGCATTAAGGTAAGGTAAGGGGTAAGTTTTTATATATAAGCTTTATTAATGTATTAAATACTTAAAAGTATTTAAAAAATATGTACGAAAACAAATAAAAGATTATGGATTTTCTATATTAGTAGCTATATGCTATATTACCTCTATTTTCAGTGTTCATAAATTTGTTGGTTTTTAGTCGTATGTTTCTTTATCATCAATTCATCATTAATTACAAAGCGGGATACCACAACAAATACAAATGAAATCTAATTTATTAAAAAAAAAAAAAAAGTTATTAAAATAATATTTTTCAAATATCATTCATTCTGATTAATTACAGAAATTAAGTCATTTTTCACCGCAATGCATTGTATTTATAATTACATCATCATTAATGCACCAAACCAACCCTTACTTAATATGACTTTAACGATTTTTCATAAATATTTGTAATTCGACTTACTTCTAACGATATAGTAGTCATAAGTAGTCAGTCAGACTAATATCGTGAGTGCTATTTTTATTATTTATTTTTTCAATGACCCATTGTTCATGCATTCCCTATTCACTCACTAATCAAAAATTATTAAGTATTATTACTGTGGATGTTTTGGATGTGCGCGGGTAGAGATTGTAAATAGTGTGACAGAGAAAAATGTAAACTATGAAATATGATGTGCCATATGAAATTTTACATTATAGAATTTTATATTTTTACATCTATTATTATTTTTTAAATTCAGATCTATTTCAAATATATTTCAAATCTATTTAATGCCACTTTAAGTATTAATATTAAACATCGTGTTCATAATATTTGTGTATGTTTTGAAAAATCAACACCCACGTAAGCGTCATTTGGTTATAATGTCAAGTACTTTTTGTATTTTAACAATTTTTTTTTCTTTAATCGATATTTATTATAAAAACAAACCGCCGCTTTAAATAGTAATTTCTAAAAAAAGCCATCTCGCGAACATTACCGTTTCTATTTTGTACTGTGTACTATTTTAATTAAAATCATTAGGTGACTATAGTTTCGCTAAGAACATTACCCTGTCAATTGATTTTAAGTGAGAATAAATGTTTTTTGGTATAAATAATTTGTATAAATATTTAACCGCGCATCTACAAAATTTGAACTTGCTTCATCATTACACTTAGTAGGAACATATTTTTTACATTGCATACTTGCAGAGGTATGTAAATGATGATTATTTATTTTTCAGATTTCATTATTTTGAATGATTTTAAATTGATATGAAATATTAAATAAGAGAACCTCAAATGTTCGTATATTTAAACATTTTCATAATAAAACAAACACAGCAAAAAACCAAAGAAAAATTCTAAACGATTTTGTTTTAATCAAACATAAATAAAAATTGTTTATCATAAACGTTTACCCAATCATGCTACATTACGTGTTCTTTACCTGTAGTTTTGTTATTATTTACCTTTAATGTATTTCAATTCAAAACAGTAAGAAAAGCAGAAAATATTATTAAACATTTTGTTGAATGATCCTTATTGCGCGAGATGTGTAGAATATTTCCAAATATAGCGTATATTATAGTTGGTGATTATGAATTGATATTGCATACGAATTTTTCACATACATTTATCATAGTGGAAAAATATTATAATATCTACGATACTATCACCGGGAAGAAATTTATTTGGATGGTGATGAGAATTAAACAACTTTAAACACTTTTATTTATTATTATTATTATTATTTCTTTATTTCAATATTAATTTTAAACACAATTTTATATTTAGCTTCTAAATTTTATATTCAAGTCCTTTCAATTGCCTCTTAATCTTACCATAATGAATAATTTCTCACAAAAATATTCTATTAAAATTTTCTCTTTGCTTAAAAATCAGGGAATATAAAATTAAAATTTAATCTTAGAAAAATCATGAGATTTAAAAAATAAAAATTACAAAACTCATGGAATTTAGAAGGTCGTTAAGTCGGCTAGGGAACAGCGCGAGTTTTTTTTGCGGTTTTTGGTATATTTTGAGTTAACTTTTTTTTTTGCTCGACAACTTTATGCATTCAAGCAATGGAAAAATCAGGGAATTTGTTTTTTGAAAAATCGTATACACCCTGATTTAAAATTCATTAATCATGAAAATAAATACTCCCAGGATGTTTATGTTATAAAACATGGATGGCTTCGGTATAATTTTGCTGAATATTTTAACCGAAAGTCATTCTTAATTAAAAAAATCTGGAGTACTTTTTTCCTATTGACGATGAAACGTCCATTCAGACGACATTAGATCGATGCCATTATATTTAATTTATTCAATATTATGAATTATTTTATTGTCAACCGTAGTGAAAATAAATGACGGATTTCGGTTTGAAATCCAGACTTAATCGCTACTATTTTTGTGTTGTGTACACGTTTCGGTCTGTTTTTGGTAAAAGTTTAAAATAATACTTATCATTTGTCTGTTTTTCATATGGACACAGGACGCACATTTGCATGAGCTACATCCATGTTGACATTATAACCTTTATTAGATATATCGCTGCCCCACGAGAAAATGACTCTTATTTCAAAATCCAAAAAGAGAAGTCTCTTATTCAAAAGTCCAAAAACACAGAGCTCTTATTCAAATTTCATATTTAAAAATCGCTTTTATCAAAATTATAAAAAAAAAAAATCTTCTCAAAATTTTTATGAAATGAACTTTTATTGAAAAACTAAAAATTATTCGCTTTTATCGAAATTTTATATTTAAAAACACTCTTATCAAAATTTTCACAAAAAAAACTCTTATTGCAATATTCAGTAATAATTCGCTCTGAACAAAATTTTATATTTAAAAAAGGCTCTTATTGGAAAAATTTTGTTAAGTGACAATTTTATACTTAAGTTTTATTTCTTCGAAAATTTTAATAAGAGTTTTTTTTGTTAGAAAATTTTAATAAGAGTTTTTTTGTTCGAAAATTTTAAGAAGAGTTCTTTTTCTCAAAAGTTTTAATAAGAGTTTTTTTTCGTAGTGTAATAAGAGCGATTTTCAAATATGAAAATTTGATAAGAGTGATTGATATTCAAAAAAAAAAATTTTTTATAAGAGTTCTGTTTTTGGATTTTGAAATAAGAGTCATTTTCTCGTGGAGCCATCGATATATATATTATATATGAATATTGTATCGTGCCTCATATGTATGTGTGTGTCACGGTGCTTTATCGAATCTATATTAATATAATATTGTTTTCAATGAAAATACTACTTACCAATTTTATATTAGAAAATATTATGAAAAGAAGTAAAAAAAACAATAAACAATAAACAATATCAATATCATCATCTTTTATATCTCAAACTTATAAATTTATGTCATTTGAATTCAAGTAGATAGCGCTACACGGCTTGTTATTTTATAAAGTCAGTTTAAAAACTTTTAATCCTCTCCAATTTTCTATTCAGTTATATTTATTACAGCATACACATTGTGGCTGTGGCTAAAATGTATACAAACACGAAACATAAATACAAAAAATTTATAAGCATGTTATTTAACAACAAACATTGTTCTTTATATATGCTTGCTGGGGTTTCGATAACTTTTCCAATTTTTATTGTTTACGGTTTGTAATTACTTTATCGCTTTATCGTATTATTGCTATTGTCTTGTCAGTGACTATTGTTCTATTCTATTCTGGGTATTTTAAAATTTATTGAAAGAAAAAAAAATGCCATACTCCTAAGAAATATATAGATAGATACAAAAAGGTGGTGGCAATGTAAAGGTATAAAATAGGCGTAAGACGACCGAATACGCACGTACATTTATTTAACCTAGTAATGTAAAAAGGTTTACATAAAATTTAATCAAACTTTTTCAATCAGTCTGATGCTGTTGGTTCGGCATAAATCTTACCATTAAGAATTTATTTAAATTTTTATTTCTGTTTTGCTTTTAGTTAAAAACTAAAAACAGCAAACGGACATCGATTATGAAATTAGAATATACTGTAGATTTTGTTGTTAAAATAAGATTGCTTGTTCATAATATTCAACCAGGCTGAATAATTTATTTTTATTTGTATGTAAAGGAAAACATAACCTAACACTCCTTAATATAGTTATAATATTTCTATGAATGTTGATATCAAAAGGCGACACTTCCATATATATTTCATAGATCTGCATGATTTCCCATACTACCATTAAAAAAAATGGTATGAAAACATACCATAAAAAAAATGGTTTGAAAACATACCATAAAAAAAAATGGTATGAAAACATACCATAAATAAATGGTATGAAAATATACCAAAAAAAAAAATGGTATGAAAACATACCATTTCATTATACTATAAATAAAGGGTGCTGCCAATGGCAGTACAATCCACCATATTACATGAAAATGTTTATTTTTAGGAGAACATTAGTTTTTACATCTTTTGGTTGGGCAATGACCAATATCCGTCAACTAAATTTCAGGGAGGGGTACATTTGAAAAATTAAGATAGGGTATTTTTTTTTTTTTTTTTTCATCGACAAAAGTTACGACCAAAAAAAAAAAAAACGGTGTTCAACTTTCAACACAACCATCGACGATTGCAAAACGGCCTCAAAATAAAGTTGCCAGCAAAAAAAAACGGTCTTCAGTCAGGGCCGTAACCAGGGCAAAATCACAGAGTTGGCTAAGTTTCGAATATTTGATATTATATTTTATAAGTACGTGGTTCAAAAGACTTATGGTCGTATAAGTTGATCGTGGTTGCCAAACTAAATTTGAAATGTAAGATCTAAAAACACAGAGGCCGGTAAG
>JAABKK020018598.1:3063-19611 GCA_011634745.2 Catotricha subobsoleta
TAATATCCGCCTGACCCGGATATCCGTGGCAGCCCTAGAATCAAACTATACGAAAATGTAACCCTATAAACTTTGAAAAATGATACTATATAAAGAAATAGTTGTAAGACTTTAGGGACCGGGGATCGAAACCCAAACAGGTCAAAAAATGAAAAATGGTTGAGGCGTTTCTTCTAAGTAAAATATTTACTGGAAATATAATTGGAACCATTTCTGACTATTGCGGAAGGGTACCATTATAAGCCGCTTATTCCAATGATTGAGGCGATGCTGATAACTAGCAAGTAGAACTAGTAGAGTACGTCTCTTTCTGGAATAAGAAATTGGTGGAAGTAAAGCGAAGAAGTAGGCTGCAAGACGATACAATGTAAAAGCGAAGCTATGTGCTATTCATTACATTCCATGGGGATGCGCAATGAATCCAATCGATGGCCTGAGCACTGCGTTTCACTCACCGCTTCAAAATCCAATCCAAAGGACTTTCAGTGGCCTAGCTTATTATCGCAACAATATTTATATTGTTGTTAATAATATATGAATTAATACGTTTTATATTTTGCCAATTAGCTGTATTAAAATATCTCAAATATTTGCGATGTTAATCATTAATTATTAAAAGTTACAAAGTTAGTGACTTAACAAGAAGCTAATTATTTAAATTTTAACAGCAATACGATAATTATTTTAATTAAACAATAGTTATTAATAATAATCTCAGATGATTAACTTTAAATCAATTACTTTCAACTAATGATGGTTATCTCGAAAGTAATTTATGATAAATTGATAATTATAACAACAATAACAAATAATTGCAATATTTATTATTTTTTTATTTTTGCAGTTAATTAGTAAATTGGATAAAATAACTACTTTGAATGTAAAATAATTTATTTTCCACATTTTTTTTTTTATCTGTATTATATTCGCTTATTTATTAAATGCATGGAATTTTTTCCATGAATCGACGAATAAACTTTTCCATTTTCAAGTTTAAAAAACTTTACTTACAAAACGTTGCATTTACCGCTGTCTGCAACACAACAATATGCATAATTTTTAATTAACTTTAACAATAAGTAACTACTTTTTATTATAATAACACCATAATGAGAATACAATCAAGGACGAAGAATATTCAAAAATAATTATATTAAATTAAAATAGTTATACTATGTATATCATATCCGTAACGATGAGACAGATCACGAATCTGAAAATAATGAGTAAATAGATATAAAATTTAAAAAAAAAATGGTGATCGAAAATTCAGATAGAAACTTGAGAGAACGTTGACTATTTAGAATCACTCATGAATTACTTATGAAAATTTGCATTTAATATATGTATTATAAACAAACCATTATTACCTTTCTTGATCGTCTATTGAATCTTCTCAAAGTACATTGACATATAAATTTGAATTCATTATTTATTGGTTTAGCTCACACACTTACTAAGCATTGCGTAACTTTTCTTTTCAATAATTATTTTAAGTAGTTATACAAATTCTTTCAGTTTCGTTTTGTGTAAGAAATTTTATCAAATTGTTGGAGTCATGCATAGTTTACTATCCGGATATACAATCAATAATAATTATCATATTATGATCATTGACATTCATCTTTATTTTTGATAAAAAAAAGGAACAAATTATATTATATGTTGAAATAATGATTCCAAATAAATAAGCCGTATCGTTATCGCTCATGTAATAAATTCGTAGCGAAGAGAGAATGTCACATATGTTTCCGGTCAAATAACTTTAAACCTTCAAAACCGAAAAATCATAAACCATGAACTAATGAATTTCCTTGTAATTTTTTTTCTATCTATTATTGATAAGTGAAAATATATTTTAAGAAAATGAATTCTTTATTAATTCAGTAGACATGAAATTAAGAATTTTTTTTATTTATTGTTTTTAGAAATTAATATACAAACATGCTCGTTTAACTAATAGTACAACATGAATATGCTTCACAGTAAAAATGCGTCAATTTTTATATACCTACTGCTTATAAGCAAGGACGACCGGTCTACCGTATAACTTGATGTATACAATTTCGTAAGCTTTCTGCTGAAATAATGATGCCGCATAAACTAAAATATTTGCAAGTAAATAAGTATACAGAAAGTCAACATTTAAGTGTTTTGATTTGATAGCAAACATCAGATCAAAAGTAAATGGTCCATGTTTGAATTAGTTGAAACAAATCATTTGAATAGTGTGGATGATAATCAATAAATTGCTTTCGAATAAATTGATATCAAATAAGTTGTGTATTGTTTGTGTTTTGAAATCGAAAAAAAATAATAAACAATAAAAATAACGAAATAATATTTTTTTTTATAATCTGTAAGTTTGATCACATTAAAGAAAATAAAAACATAAGTAGAGATGTCTCAAAAATTCGAGAGAATGAAATACATGAGTGTGAACGAAATAAAACATATAAAATTTAAATGTGCGAAGAGCTTATCATTCTCTTGAATTTTTCAGACATATCTCTATATGAAATTTTTAGTTTAATTGGTTGATGGCTAAAAACTTTCTTACATTAATTTGAATAAATTTCAATTTAAAAACTTGTTGCTAATTCTAGTTCTGTTTTATGACATATATCACATATATATCTAACTAAGTATAAATTTTACATTTTAAAGCATGAACCAGCAAAATAAGTTATGTCATAAAATATTGTAATGATGATATCGTGATCGTTTGTCATTTAAATGAACACATTATTACTTTTAAAATATATTTAAACGTACTGTTAACAAGAGTTTGTAAATGAGGTTTTTTTTATTTTCTTTATGTGAAATCAGTTCTTTTATGTCATTTAAAGTCGGAAAAAAGTCGGTGCAGTTTATATGATTTAACTTATAGAGTCTTATAATAATACTCATTAATTTTCAGAGATAATAAAATTAAATAGCTTGTATCCGTAATTAAATTCTTAAAGTTAAATTCAAGAAAACAAAGCATCCGGTAATTCGTGCGCAAATCAGATACAGGAAAAAAAATTAATGGTGACTTAAATGTTAAATGTATCAAGACAAATGTTTTCTTACTTAAGAGTAATGATTTAAGATAAAATATATATGAAAAGTAGACGATAACAAAGTTTGATCAGTTAAAAATTAGCACACCTAAATTTATGAATAACGTTTTTTTTTATTGTGTTTGCGAAATTTGAAAGAATTAATTTTGAAAAAAAAAATAGTAATAAAATATCCCCATTAGTCATTTCTATCAATGTTAATAGCAAATTAACAAAGACGATATATACCCTAGTGAAAATATTTAAGCAAATTTAAGTGATGCAATTTACGTAAATTTAAAGAAATATAATGATAAGAAATTTTTCAATGTTTTAATATTGCAATGCTGTTCAAAAAAGTAACACTCTTTCATATATAAAAAGAAATACAAGGCATTTATAGCTATTTTGAGATAATGTTTGATTAAATTATTTTTCAGTAGGGTATTACAGTGTTCGCATCCAATCGTATAAATGATTAACCACAAGCCACAACTATGCAAGCCCATTTTCTTGTATTT
Organism: Catotricha subobsoleta; assembly: GCA_011634745.2. Classification (NCBI taxonomy): domain Eukaryota; kingdom Metazoa; phylum Arthropoda; class Insecta; order Diptera; family Cecidomyiidae; genus Catotricha; species Catotricha subobsoleta. The sequence goes on from JAABKK020018598.1 coordinate 6,629, forward strand.
GAATATTATAATTTTATGAATTAGTAAATCGTTGTTAGTATACGAAATTAGACTTATGAACATTGAGAAAGAAAAACATTTTGCGTTAAACTTTGAAATTATTTTTGGACTATTCAGAAAATATTAATTGAAGATACTTTCCGGGATGTAAAATAGAAATTGTATAATCTTTGTTTTCTTTTCATTTTTTTTTTCAAACACTAATAATGATATTGCAAATCTTCAATATTTTTTTTTTTTTTTTGGAATTTATTAAGATCTATTACGCACGATACATAATTATGCACATAAGCTCTTATAAGTGATATGTCGTACTCCTTTCATTTATGTTAGTGCAAGTAGCTAAGAGATATAACTTTTACAAGATTATGCGGATAATTATGCATCGTGCGTAATAGATCTAAGGACATATTGTATCAAAAATTAAACATGTAATACCACATGAAGGTTTAAATTTTCTCGTTCAATAAGATGGAAGTGATTTGGAAACTCTAGAGGTTGCGGATGCATGAACACAATTTTTAGTTAGGCTTAATATTACAGCTTTTGCAAACTGTTAATGCCACCCAGAAATATTTAATAAATTTAATTATTTTTTTTTCTCTAATTTTCATATTTAACAACAGGCCAATGGCCTTTGCTCAATTACTTATAAGTTATAGGGAATTTTTTTTAAAATTTTAAATGTGCTAATTTCATAAAAAAAAATTCACACAGTAATTATATTGATATTTTAAAGTTTATTTAGTCATTTACTTTACTTTATTTTTTTTATTTTTTTTATTTATTTTTTTTTTTTCATTTTCAATTTATCTAGTTTAATTGCTTGTTCATATAAAATACTTATAGAATGCTGCTGCACAAATGTTGAAACTAATCACGCAAATATTAATTAAAGAATTATTTAGCTTACTTGAACTGCTAACTATAGTATGCATAATATTCTATCTAAATTCATTTAATAATAATAAATGTAAAATGTAAACAAAATAATTTATGCATTATCTTTGAAAACATAAATATTTACCAATATATGTATATTTATTATATCTATATACCTATTAAATGTATCGGTATGACGGGTCGCATATAAAGTTATACAGTAAACTTACATCAACATCAACTTCATAATAGCAAAAAAAAAAAAAAAAAATTAAAACCAGTAAGTCAACAATATTAAATGCACACTTGTAACTTGTCTATAATATAATATTTATATTATAAGTATGGACCAAAATAACATCTGCAAATATATACTCTCTGTTTCATTGAACAACCATGACCTACTTTCCTTCCTCTGTATCAGTTTTTAAATAATACATATAATAGATGCATATTATGTATTTTATATCTTACGTAGTTTATAAAATGTGTGCTTTTCTTGAAAAAGATTTTTCATTTTCAATCGATTATTTATTATAAATAATACACTATTACTTAGCAATTTATGCTTGATATTTACACAGAATAATGTTTATAAGTTAATATAAATAAAGTTCATATCATTTGAATATAATTGAGTAATTGCATTTTTACATCGGTCATTGATATTATGTGTGCAATTTAAATCTTGAATAAAATATGAATGCATCTCAATGTTTTTTTTTTCTTATAATTTAAAAAAAATATATATTTTTTTTTTTTGAATATCTATTACATATTTTTATAAAAGTACATCGACCTGCATAGTTATTTCAGTAGGTTGTCCAAAACAATATATCTTAACAAAAATGTTTGGAGATTATATAAAACACTAAATCTACGTTTATTTCATTTAAATTCATTTTTAATTTTTAATATACTCTAAAGCATTGAAATACGCTCGTTATTATGCTAAAATATATACTTAAACTGTTACGTCTAGAATAACTATCACTTGTAACAGCAGCCAGCACAAAAAATTTAGTAAGATTTGTTTTTTTTACGATTTTTTTTTTTTATTTAACCATAATTTTGTACACGTATACACTATCACTTGTCCATATACCCATCCGGTTTAGTTGCTCTCATAGTGCAGAGTAAATTTAACTAATTGACAACAACTACCTGTTCGAATGTAAAGAATATTGAAAGTCATGTTTTTTCGTACATTCAACAGGTGAAGTGTGATATTTTTTTTTTTATGAATATGATAATTGAGTGTAGGTTCTTATAAAATGTGCATTATAAATATCGAAATTATTACTAACTAATTAAGTACTAATTCGCAAAACAAAAAAAAATCTAAACATATTAGCTTATAGATTTTATTAAGATTAAAATCAAATTATTTAATAAAATATTTGAGAATAATTTTTTTATTGTATCCATATTTTACACATCAATAAACACTATTTCCTACATGGGTACCTTCAGAAATGCAGTTAATTGCAAAGGTGCTGAAAAAAAAACAAATAATATTTTTAACATAGGTTTTAAATGTTTAACGCATTAATAACTGCGTTCTTTATCAAATCGAGTATGCAAATTAAATAAAAACGATTTTAAATATTGTAATTTCAATGTGCTTGTACTCAATTTAAATAGCAAACGCAATTGGATATGTTGAATAGAAAATATTTAATTTAATAAAAATTATTTCTGTTGCGCTTTCATATCAATTGTAAACAATGAAGTTTTTAAATGCAAATTGATAATAGATCGTTTTTGAAATTTGATCGATAATTAAATTAATTAATATCGATGGATACATCTAAAAACTACTAAAAAAAAGTTCATTAGATGATTTTTTTTTCTACGAAATCGCCAAAACTACATTAAATATCTCTTTCTTCATTACAATAATCAATATCTATTATATGTATTGGTGTATTGACACATCGAATGAATGCAGAAAAATTATTTTGTAATTTATGCGAGAGCTATTTACGAATTATAAACAGCAATTTATTTTGTAATCGATTATAGAAGAAATCTTTAATTCAAACAAACAAAAATTCCAATATTGCTGTTTTTATTATTAATTATTTCTGGAGAGATTCAGGTATCTTTATTACTTTTCATTTATTTATAAATTAGAGATACATATTTAAAATTAAAAAAAAAAAAAAATTGTATTTGCATTCAACGATATTAAATAATACACTTATTTTGTCACTGGGCTAATTTTGCGTTTAGCAATATCTCTACTAACTATCGTTAGTTTCATTGCTTTCCATTTTATTATTTTTAATATCTATCTAAGTAAAGTGACAACAAACATAGTACGTTGATATTCTGAATTCCATATATTTTATTTTAAAATCATTTTTCCTTATATAATAAAAATTTCTTTAAACCATATCGTAATGAAATTATATATTAAAATAATCCCAAAAATCCGATTTTCATAATAATAAGCAGGTAAATTTCAGTCCATTTATTGTCGTTCATAAATATGTTTCACAAATAAATAATTGAATTGTGGAATGCTTACATTAACACATTTTTCGCATCAGCTATACACAATATGTCACGTAGTTCACGTGTTGTAAAATCTATTTTTATAACTGGTTTACCTAATTTCAATAATCGATTATGTATCCGTAATTTGTAATAAAATCCATTTAGTTTAATGAAAAAAAAAAAAAAACAAAAACAAAAAACAAAAACTCAAATGAACACATATTTTGCTTTATCATTGTCTCCACTCAAAATCAAATACAAAGTCCGGTTCCACTATCAACACTCTTTCACACATTTAATTCATTTGGACAACATAATTGATTTCTAATTTAAATTAAAACGCATATTTTACGTTTCAACGAAACAGTAAAAGGTAATGAACTATATCTTGAAAATTATAAAACACCCTTTGACATAAACTTAGCAAAATATTATTTATATAAAAAATTCATCACCAAACATTATTGAAAATTTACGCGTAAATATGTATGTTGTCCACAAGATTTTTTTTTATCAAATCTTACCTATATAATTAACGCAGTTTCAAGAACTATAATAAATGTGAAAAATTATTATATTTAATAATAGACGCGAAACATGCAATCATCCAATCAGTAAGTTTCTTTCGGTTTTCAATCGAAACGATTTACTTTTTTTTTCCCATGGATTCGTGAAAAGTTACAAATAAAACTTAAGTATTTAAGTATTTTAAGTATTTATAACTTATCGTATTTTAAGTGTGCTTGAGATTAATATGATTTTTAATTCTTAAATAGTGAGGTTTGCAATAAGACGTGTAAAGCTCTCGAGAAGCAGATAATTAAATTCTTAAACTTTAAGTCGTATATTACAAAAAATATGAAAAATAATATTGTCTATATTATAGTTTATAATAAAAAAAAAACAAGAATTTCCATATACATGTATATTTTTAAGTGTGTATATTAATTTTTTTTTTAAAAAAAAACAAAAAAATCCGGATATGAGTTTTTTATAAGTGAATAATTAAAATCAAGTGAACTTTAAAGATTATTGCTTGTATTTTATAAAAATGGAAAAATCCCATTCTCACAGACATCATAGAGAACAGAATTTATAGTTTAACACTGCGACAGAACCAGATTTTATTTTATTTTGTTGTTTTTTTTTTTTATTGTATTGAAGACGCGCAAACGTTCCATTTTATAAGTTATAAGTCTCTCGCTCTATTTCAACATCAACAGGTAGTTGATTTTAATTCTTTTGCTTTTCTCAAACTCCGCCATTCTTTTCCAGTTTTCATTTTTTTTTTCTTTATTTATGCCTTGGTTTGTTTGTATGTTCCATCATTTTTACTTTTTTGCAATTTTCATCGTTATTTTCTTGTTTTACAAATGTATGTACATATTTTTTTTTAGTAATATTTTTCGTTTTATATAAATTTCAGGTGTTCCGCAGGCAGCTCGAGAATTTTTTTTTAATTTAATAAAAAAAAAAAATACATAATATAAACATTTATATAAAACTATGTATAAAACTATATGTAGTAAAAGTACATTCAACAACAATTTTATATATATTATTATATACTTCAAGGACGCAAATTAACCAGATTGGGATTTGTAAGTAATATATCTACTCGTACTTACTTGATTCTCTGTATTGTGCATTAAGCATAGGTCGGTGTTAAGTTTACTACACTACACTTTTATGTAAAAATATATGAAATTATTATAAAATAATATAACTTTTAATGGTAATAAGTGTGCAGTACATGGCGCGTAACATTTTATATATTTTTAGTTGATCGTTTACCTTCTTTCGATTCGGTTTGGAGACTCTGTGAATTTTGTTGTTTGAAAAGAAAATTTGTATTTTTTTTTTTTCACAGAAATATTTGTTTTTAAAGCAACGCGAGTGACATACCGTTTTTTTAATAAAAATCATATTTTTAATTAAGAAAAATGTTTTTTTTATGATTACAAATTACAAATAGAAATATAACTTCTTTTTTTTTTTTTTTTTTTTATAATCTTTGATTTAATAATGCATTGTAATAATACATTTTAATTAATTTGAAAACAAATAATTTCGAAATTAAAGAAAAAGTTCTTATGAATAGTAAAATATGATCAACGGCAGGATATTAGTGCAGTGCGATAAAAAATCATGATACAATACAAAAATCGATCCAATCAATATCAATTGCAATAAGAAACAAATAACAAAAAAGAAGAAGCAAAAATTTAAAAGAAAATTAAGAGAATTGGTTAAATTGTGAATAAAATACTTGTACAGTGAAATAGTTCATAATTAACATAAAGAAAAAAGTTAAAAAAATAAACTATTAGTGAAATTTAAAATAAATATAAGTTATTTATTTATTGGTTTTTTTTTTTTTTAAATATAAAAGTGCAATAAAAAACCGTCAAAATTGATAACACCACAGATTTCAGTATGGCGTCTGGGTTCGTTAAGATTGCCATGGATGAGTTTTACTCACATAATCCAAATAATTTGACTGGACTGGCTCAACGATATTGGATGATTGTTGACGAAGAATTAGCAGGTATAAAATAATATTGAATTAATTTATTAATAAATACATTTACAAAATATTTACAAATTTATTTATAAATAAGAAGCAAAAATTTACTCTTATATTTTGTGTAAAACGAAAAGCATTAAAAAAAAAAAAAATAGAAATTAGTTCATCATATAACAAATACTATAGTATTTAAAACGATTGAAATTATACAATATACATGCATGCCATAATAATAACAAAGGTTTATAACGTATATTCGATATATAACTAATTGTTTAAATTTCAAAATTTCATTGTTCATAGTTTTGTTTTGTTTTTAAAAGTATATTTTAATATTTTTTTGTTAATTTATCTAAGTATCATTCAAATTTTTTGCTAAAACATATGATATATTTTTTTTAAAAAAAAAAGTTATTATGGTGTTCATAATATTTTTTTTTTTTTGGTAGGAATGACATTAGACTTTCGATGTCATCAAAATTAATAAATTTAGCATTGATATTTATGAATATGACGAGCGTACATGGTGTTTCTCATTCATTTATGTAAATCTTTTTACATATTCCAAAATCGATCTTATGTTGTATAAAAAGACCGCAATAGATTTGATGACATTAAGAAAGAAAAAGTCACAAATAATAATTTCAAACAAAAAAATAAAAAAAAAAATAGATCAAATCCTTAATGTAACACATAAAATTGTACCTTTTGCGTTCGGATTCATTCAAAAAATATTTATGTCTAAAATTTAAAACTATAAAAAAAAAAGGAATTAAGTATACATTTCATTTTAAACATGTCTCAATTTAAATCTTATTTACGACTATAGGTAACAACAAAATAAATAGACAGACACTTAATTAAAATACGCATATTGTTATGGCTGGTGTCGTTTTATTGTTTTAAATTTTCACAGAACAATTAAATAATATTGCCTTGCTAGACGTTTACCTTTGTGCATTCTGCATACTTACATTTTATGAAAGCCAGCCAAAAAAAATAACTTAAATTTCCGATTTCACACAATAACAACAACAACAACAACAAAAATAAAAAAAATTAATATAAACATTATGGCTTTACAATTAGAAGCTTTTGCAAAACTTTTTTTCTACGTTTTTAGTGTGCTATGCTTACTGTACATGCGCATATATTACATTACAACCGTAGTCAAAGAAAACATGCGTTGCGCTATTATATAAATGAATTTTAAGCATGTTCGTGTACCTGGTATGTGCGAACCAAAATTATATGAATGATATTACATCATTTATGTTGTAGTAGGTGTTGTTTGTTTTTAAGATTTATAGAAATATAGATGTATCATGATGACATTTATAGATCGAAAAATTTAGATAATAATAAATAAACAACAAAAATAAAAAAATATACATATTTTAAAACTAGGATGCTATATTTAAATTGTGATACCAGGAAATGTGTGCCCTAATTGGCTATTATGTGTCATTGAAAAAAAAACAAAAAAGAAAACCAAAATAAAATCAAATTTATCAATTTTGCCCAAATTAATGAATTATAAGTTGTTGTCTAAGCTTGATATTTCAATTAAAGATTTTAGTTGTAATAGAATCCTTGGAAATATATGCAAAGATATTTTTATTTTTTTCAATTCACAAAAAAATGCTCTCAGAATTGTTTCTAAGTTCTTAAATAGAATTGAATACTAAAAACCGTGTTGAAGTGATTGAAAAAAACAGTCCGATTACTATTACTGCTAACATCTAGAATCTGTATAATATTTTTAAAAGTATACTTTGACAGTAAATCCTTGAGACATAAGTAGTTTATCAAACTTTGTATCTCATAGCCATTGCCTAATTGACGTGTTAGTATCATTATAGAAGGAAGTTGATTAAAATTATAAATATTTATATCAATCGGTTCTAAAATTCAAACATGTGCTTTCAAAACGAAATATATTTATAAAAAAAAAAAAAACTGTTTTCGAAAATACACCATCTCTGAATTGTAATGATGTTAAAAAAAACTGAACAAACATTTACGTTTCATTTCTCATTCTCAAATAGAATTATAAAAAAATAATATTCACAAAAAAAAGTCACACTTCAAAAGTAATACATATAAGTGAAAATAAAAACTTCTCAAAAATTAATTAATTTATTTATCAAGAGCCTAATTAGAATTCAATTGACATTTTGTATTTCTAACGTTCCATAGAAGTGCTTAAATCGGTTAGATATTTATTTACTTTTTTCTTGTAAATATTTTAATACGAAAATCTATATGCAAACACTAATCGTATTTTGGTAAAATAATAATTGTCATTAAAGCAAAGTGAGCTTTAAAAAAAATAAAATAAAAATTAATTATAATCATTTAAAACTTCCTAAAAAAAAGATTTGGTAACTATATTTGTTGAAGAATAAAAACCGATTTTCTTATTTTTATTTTTTATTTTTATTTTTATTTTTTTTTAAATCGTGTATTGTCGATTAACGTAAGTATAAATAATAATAATATTTGCGTAAGAATAAATAAATAGAAACAAAATATTATATATTGCATTTAACAATTAAGTAATTTTGTTGCAATAATTTTTTTTTTATTTTAGTTTTGTTAATGTGTTAGCTTATAGTCTATAAACCTTAGAAGTCTTATAAATTATTAGTTTTATTATTTAGTATTTAAAACTCAAGTATATTAATTTCAAATGGCCGTGGCAAAATTTTACAGGAACAGGTCAATAGAACAATTAATTATATAATACGCATATGACAGACGTACATTTTCATACGAATAAAAATTGTCCTAATAATAATAAAAATGATTATAACGATGATACTGACACGAATTTCAATGTTTCAAATAGTAAATAGTTGAATGACAATGACTTTCAAAATATTTAATAAATTTTTTGATGTAGTAGATTTTATTTTTATTGACTATTTCAAAACAATTGAAATGAAAGAAACTGGGTATTTCCATATTTTGTTTATTGAAAATATTAAATGCATCATTATTCGATTTGTTTTTTCCTTTTTCTTTTTTTTTTTTTTTACTTTGCAAATACCGATCATATTGGCTGTAATCGATATTACTTCAAATTAATAGCATTTTTTTAGAAAAACTATTTGTTCATATATTTATATATTTTTGTGCCATTTCAGATACAAGAGCAAAAACCTATCCATTTATGGATAATCCACTACCAACATTGGGAATGGTTGTCACATACTTAGCCTGGGTCATGATTATTGGTCCCATTTATATGAGAGATAGAAAACCAATGGATCTTAGAAATACAATTATTTATTATAATGCTGGTCAAGTGCTGTTAAGTGCATATATGTTTTATGAGGTATGTATTTTAATAATTTATAAATATTATTGAATGAGCTAATTACTTATTTAAAAAAAAAAACAGAATTAATAATAAACTATTTGTAACCTTTAAAAGTTCATTGCATCTATTAAATAATAGTCGTATAATGATAGAGAAATATCAAGTGTATTGTGTATATAATATAAATTATTTTATTTTATTTTCAACATCATATAAATGACGAATCGTTTATTTAGACCACAGAAACTATTTTGAAATCTCATGCACACATTTACTTTTGTTTATTTATTCTAAATGATAAAGGAGTGGCCTGGCAATCTTATATTTATTTGTTTTCAGTAAAAAAGCGCGCCGTATGAATAGTTCCTGGCAATAACAGCGGTGTAATTTCCTTTGGTTTTTAAATCTTCATTAACTGCGTTAAATGTTATGTCAATGCTAAATTACGCGATTTTATGAGGAACTATTTCATATCTCTATTTTAATCCTTATGATCGAATGTGTCGACAACACAATTAATTTACAGCAAAAATTAGTATTGATATAAAAAAAAAATATGGGGAAACGACTTCAAAAAAAATAAATAAATAAATAAATCTCTATCTATCTATTTTTAGATTCAGGCGGTCTAGTAATATATTCTAATTTTATGTGAATTTTTATTCTTATATTTTTTTATTGATTATGTAACATTAGCATGCGTTTTCAAATGGTTGATTCATTTAAAACTGTCTTTATCGTTAGCACGTAGGCAACATGAATAAAACTGCTGTTTTATTAATAATTAATTCTATTTTTGGTATTTTTTTAGTATAGAAAAAAAAACGTTGATTTAATAAAAATAAAAAAATATCAAGATTCCAATAACTTCTAAATCTGTATTAGCATACTAACACAGAATAGAAATAAAATACTGCGGAAACAGCGGATTGAGAATATCAATCAAATAAACTTATGTATTTAAATCTTATAATAATTGTTTTTTTAAGTAAACATAATTCCTCGTGACAAACAATAAAAATCGTGTTGCTAAATTATTAAAAAAAAAAAATTTTTTTGTTCACGGAATGTTGTGTTAGGAAGGTCTTCAGAGAAACATATAAAATAAATAAATTTTCTATTTTTTCCTTTTTTTTCAGCATTTAATGGCTGGTTGGTGGGGTAATTACAGCTTAAGTTGCCAACCTGTAGATTATAGTGATACTATTAATTCTAGAAGAGTAAGTACATTTAGTTTATATTTTTTTTTTGTTTTTTTTTCTTTGTATGACTGATAAAATATAATTATACAGCAAAAACGATTAATTCTGTAGATTGTGTTCATTTGAATTTGAGACCAATCATATTTATTATAAACATTCTCCGCTGATTGATTTCAATAAAATATTGAATTACCATTACCGGTAGCATTGAAAGTCTTGTTTATATCGGAAATGAAATCGAGTTTATTGACATTTTGTTCATATAGGCATATCTCTCCTTGGTAACACCGCAGCATAAAATTCATATATATAAATAAATACAGCTTCATTTTGTTTTAATCTGACCACATATTAATTAATTAACCATACTTGTTTTGTTCAAATAACATAGCTTATGGCCTCTCTCTAACTATCTCTCTTCTTACAATGGTTATTTTAATTTTCTTATAGTGTACCCGCATCATAATGTTATAATATTTTCTGTTCAATTTATTTGATGACCTCTAAAAAAGCTTTCAGCTAACAATGTCTTTATTTATATTATTTAAAAAAAAAGAATTAACAGGATTATTAGCCATACTGTTTTAAATATCAGTATTTGTCATCTATGAAAGATAAATAAAAAGAGGCTAAGCACAAAACTATAGCAGACACATAAATTTCATATTTAAGAAAACAAACGTCCATTTAGTTGAAGAAAAAAATAGATAAAATATAAAAAAAATAAAATAAAAACCGAGAAAAAGATTCTTTTGTTAAATACCAGAAAAAAAAAATATTTCGGATAGAATTTAAATACATAAATAAATAATTATTTAAAACAAGAAATTCATTAATTTCATATAAATTTTATAAGAGAAGCAAAGCAACCAACAAAAGCTTGATTTTACACAATTAAAATTAAATTATACGAGCATGATACTTACTGACCTTCAATTTTATGTTTATTATTTATCTCATCATGACAGTTTTTCATTACATTATTCATATTTTATTGTATAACAATCATTTAAAAAAAAAAAAATCTGCTAAACGTAATAGTTTTAAATATTTTGTTAAACTAAAAATCTGTTGTTGAAAATTTGAAATTTGTCAAATATAAAATAAATATATAAATGTGTAGTACAAAAATCGAACAGTAAATAATAGCTTATCATTTATACTTTGGTATAATGCTTAAAATTGAAATTATTCAGTAGAAAATTTATCAAATATTTTGGTATAAATAACATTAATTTTCCTAAAAATCATAATTATTTATGTCTATTACTTTATAAGCAATGATTTGCCGTTTTAAAATTTGATGGTACGTATAATTGTACTAGTATTTTTTTTATTTTTTTATTTGAACTTATAAACATAGTGTATTTTCGAATCGAAGCTAAAACGAATGATGTTGGACCCGCACAATTTCCAATATCGACAATGCAATATATCATACGGTATTGCGATCACGCGATGTATCTGAAAACTAATATCGTGATATAGCACGTAAATATCGACAGAAAAATATCGATATATTTCGGGATTTGTGATACATAACAGCCGTTTCGCTATAGTTCTAATATCAATTAATATTGTTGTAAAAACAAAACAAAATCGTGTCAAAAATCACGGGATATATCAAAAGAATAATATCGTAATGTACCAGCTGATTATCGACAGCAATATCTCCGATACATATCAGACGATTTGCGAGTCCTAATTGATAGAATATAAAAAAAACATTCATACGCTATACTTTTTTTTTTAAATTGTTGATGTTTTGAAATGTGTAGGTCGATGTGTACTAGGGTGGATCGACTTTTTCAGAACTGCCGGTACCATTGTTTTCTGAGGTGCATTTTGTCTCAAGATTACCGTCTTATTTTTTTTTTTCGATTTTGCAGGTGCTTGGCTCAGCCATAAGGTAGAAACACATGGTTAAAATAAAGACCACATGGTTGAACAAAAAGACCATGTGGTTAAAAAAAAAAAGCCATGAGGTTAAAAAAAAAGCCATGTGGTTTTTTTTTGGTGTTTTTTTAACCACATGGTATTTTTTTTTAACCTCATGGCTTTTTTTTTAACCACATGGTTTTTTTTTCAACCTTGTGGTCTATTTTTTAACCATGTGGTTCTACCTTATAGCTGAGGCAAGCACCTCAAAAATAAAAAAAAATGACGGTAATCTTGAGACAAAATGTAACTCAGAAAACAATGGTACCGGCAGTTCTGAAAAAGTCGATCCACCCTAATGTGTACCTACTTTAAAATAAACTAAAATTGAATATTAAGTTCATTTATAGCTTCAAACAACGGTTTGAATCCATATTTTTTGTTCGAAACTCTAAAAATTTAGAATTTATTTTATATTAATTAGATGTATTTGTCCTAAAGTAATTCCTATATTAAATTTTTGTGTTATATTGAACTAGTCGCAAATAAAAATAGTCTAAAGGTAAAGATATAATAATTTACTACATAGAAATTTTTATTGTTGAGTTCGTAGCTTAAATCTTTCGTTTTTAATTATTTTTATACAAACAAATATTCGCACTCATAA
>JAABKK020018598.1:19711-44819 GCA_011634745.2 Catotricha subobsoleta
ATAAACGCTTCCAATGGATTGGCGCACTGCTTCATTTTTTTTTTCTCAAAGAATATTATTTCTAATTTTATTCTCTTTTTATTTTGCAACTTTTATCAATTTTTGCCACTTTTACCCTCGAATATACCACAGAACAAAATTCTGCGGCTTTTGGTTGGCCGATGAATAATTCTGTGAAAAATTGACTTTATCAAAATAAAAGAAATGTACGAAACCAATGCTTTATTTTTTTCAATACTCGTACATTAAAATTGTTTTAAAATGAAGCAAAATATATATATGACGAGCATTACATTTTATATAATTCGTCTTTTCCTACTAGACATTTTTACCTGCACAAGCGGTTTTTTTTTTAATATTATTATTTCAATTTTGTTTTTTTTCCTTTTTATTATTTAATAACATTTTTATTAAATGTGTAATAAAATTGAGTTATATTTTTACTTTATTTATTTACTTGAAGTTCTTAATAATTGCTTGAAGGTCATTAATTAATGATTTCTTTTTGGGCTTAAAACTGCAATTAAATGTAAATCGCAAAATTACATACTCATTTCATAATATATCACCGTGAACTAAATATTTTTCCAAGCGTATGGTGTAAATATTGAAACAACTTATTAAATTTTACTGCATATTAATACTGTTAGTACCGTTTATAATTTTTTTTATACAATTTATTTCTGTTTTTTTTTCTTTTTTTTACTTTTTCGTTAAATTGAAATCAATTTTAAATGGTGAATAATAATAAATAATATATGAAGTAATTATTATTGTATACAAATTTGATAAATATGATAATTTTTGTGTGTAGTTTTACTTGCGATAGATGTGTTGTTTTGTAATTTTTCAACAAGTATTTAAGAAAATTTTACTTACATATAGCACGGCAAAAATTAGCGAATTAATGTATGAATGTGAAATAAATTGGTTTTACTTAAATATCAATAAAATAACACGTTTATTGAATGTTAGATAGATTACCAAAGCCGCAAGTGCTCATTACGAATACCCATACATATTATTTGCTAGGGGAGCGAAAGGTTAATTAAAATATCATAAAATGAATTATGTTGTAAACTAAGTTTATATAAATATTGTTGTAAACAACAAAAACAAAGCAATTTGAACGGAATAGAAGTTCAATTTGTATTTTTGTTTTTTTTTTTTTTTAGAATATTATTATTGAAATACATACTTATAGGAATACTTATCTCTTATCAGATTTTTAATTATAGTTGATTACAATAACAATTACTTACAATGTTAGAGTTCTAACAATTGCTACTTTTTGAACGAAAAGTGGCTTAATTTAATCGAGAAACTAATAATTGAAATTTTTTAATAACAAAAAATTAGCAAAACATGCAATTTCTAAGAATTATTGAATGAATAAAAATACCCCAGGCTCTTTTATCATTATTTAATTTAATGCGTAATTCGTGTACCGATTTTATCTAAATTAGTCAGCTTGATAAATATTTTTAATTCTGATGACAAACAAACAAATTAAACAAAAATAAGAATAATATTTAATATTTCTTTACGTCATCACAATTAATAATGGAATCTTACGAAAGGTATTGTTTTAGTAAATTAATTATAGAAGAAAAAGAAAAAAAAAAACAATGAAAATTGAAAACTACAATTTATTAGCAGGTAGCTAATTGTTTTATTGGTAATAAATAATTGTATTAATTATTGTGCAAATTGTTATATATGTTAGTTCTTATAGAAAATTTCACTACAGAATAAAAAAAATAATTAATTAATCGTATTCTTTATTCTTCTTCTTCTTCTTCTTCTTTTTTTGACTAAAAATTCAGTTCATATGTACAATATAAATAAATATAAGTATATAATAAATGAATTTAAATATTGAAATTTTAAATAAAACATTATTTTATTACTTTTCCATTAAATAAAAGTTAGCACCAGGTCTTAGTAATCTAACTCCCGTTTTAACGTTTTATTATTATTTATATAAACTATTATTTTTTTAAATTATATCAATCACACCGAAAATTTATTATTATACAACATCAATGTTTTTAGTGTGGCATAGCGGAAATATGAAGAGAAATTTTTATATATTTACATTATAATGCTTGCAAATTATAATTTTTTTTTTGTAATTTAATTTTTTCAGATGTTAAACCTATGCTATGTGTATTACATATCAAAATTGACTGAATTTGCTGATACTATTTTCTTTGTGCTTAGAAAAAAGAAATCACAATTAACATGGTTACATTTATATCATCATTCATTGACACCAATAGAAGCCTGGATTTTAGTTAAATTTTTAGCAGGTAATTTATATTTAAACAATATTTAATAACGTTCATATTTTTTTCATATTTATATCTTTTTTTTTTTTCAAAATCAAGGTGGCAACTCAACATTCCCAAATATTATAAATAATTTTGTGCACATTTGCATGTACTTCTATTATATGATGTCAGCCATGGGACCACAATATCAAAAATATTTATGGTGGAAAAAATATATGACCGAATTACAAATAGTAAGTAACCACTGAGTCACGAAAAAAAAAAAATAAAGAAATGAACATCCAAAGGTGAAATAATTCATCATTATTTTGCTATGTTGTAAACAGATTAAACGGTGTTAAAGAGAAAAAAAAACTCTCAATTAAAATGATTATATATTGAAATATTAAAACATAATGTGTTTTGTTAATCGTCTGTCTAGAACTCTAGATTGTGTCCGAAAGTAATTTAAATTGCCAGCGATGAAGGTCATTGAAGGTTAATATCCGATTTTATATAGGAAGGAAAGGAAAATGCGATATTAGTCTACAATGACCCTGATTTATAACTTGCTTTCGATTCACTTTTAAACAGTTTTTTTTTGTCTCCTATATACAATTGAAGATAGTAATCAGTTTAGTATGATATCTAAGAGACTTATATTTTTAATTATCAAATAATTGGACAAAATATCGTATTTGGAACTGCGTCAAAAAATAATAAAGTCAAGAATTTATCTAATATTATTGTTATTATTAATATTTTATATACTATACTATATAAATTATAAAATTATACATAGTTAAAATATGATACATTTCATTGTATATCATAATTCCAAATTTGATATTTTGATGAATTATATGATAAATAAAAATATGAAATTAAAACTTATTGAAAACCGATTTGCATATAATGACAATAAGGATATAGAGGACTAAAAAAAACCAAACCCTGTATTTGCAATATAACATAATACCAGATATAGGATTTTGCTATCGATTAACTATTATTGCGTTTTTTAGCCACACCTTATTATAAATACTATCAGATATAGGATTTTACTATCGATTACTATTGCGTTTTTTAACCACACCTTTCCTAAATTTGTTTTGGCTTTTATTTTATTATAGTATTTAAAACGTAATTATATTAGCATTTATAGACTTTGTAACCGCATAAAGCTTAAGTTTAAATGTTAGCGACTAAAATACCACATATTTACTACGATGTAGAGTACGGTACTTTCGCTTTTGGATGATATACTGAGAAGGGAGAACGGTGAACGTTACAGTAATAATAATATATGATTTGAATAGGGTCTCGGCTTAAAATGTTTTGGCAGAAATCATTTTCGCTACAAATACGGTTTTTAATTATAAATAAGTTTAGTACTATTTATATATACTTAGATAGTCTCTAAAAATTAAACATTCAATTAAATATAAACATATTTACATTTACTATTAATTAATAATAATATATAATTTCTTTTTTTATTCCTAGGCTCAATTTATTCTATGTATAGGTCATACAATTAGAGCTTTATGTACTGATTGCGGTTTTCCAGCATTTGTATCAGCATTGCTATTGCTGAATGCCTCGATATTCTTTGTGCTATTCATGAATTTTTACATACAAGCTTACAGAAATCAAAAATCACTGGACAAAAAGATTGACTGAAAATTAAAATAATTATGTATATTATAATTATTATTAAATTAAAAAAAATGTTTTTTATTTATATCAACCGAACATTTGATAAGCGGACAAAATATATAATTAATTTGTGTGCGTAATATCTAATTAGCGGATATAGAAATTTTAATTTTAAATCTAAAAAAAAAAAAATTGTTTGTGTGTTCAATGCATTTTTTTTTAACCATTATACTCTCTGAACAATATTCGATCCGTTGTTTGGAAATATTTTCTGGGAGTTAATAGTAACTAGCGGAGGTTATTATAATCGAATATAAATGCACTTCATTAAAACAAAAATAAATAAATAAATAAAATAGAAACCCATTTATATATTGGTCATACACACCGATATCGCTTCAATAATACCAAATTAATGTATTTCTCATAAATAAAATAAAAAAAAAATATTGGTTTCGACATATTATTAAATAACAATTTGCCAAGTAAATTTAATTTTATTATTTAAGTATTAAGCAAACCGCGATATATGTGAATTATTATATTAAAACTGAACCTAAATTAAAAAATACATTTTTTTTTACATTTGTTTTATTTTTTAAATACCAAAAGATTCCGTAATTTTATAATAATATTATTTTAATTTTTTTTTTTTTTAATATTTCATTAATAAAGAGTCAAAGAAAAATCGAAATTAGAATTTTTTTTTCTTAACTAATTGTTTTCAGGTCAATGCGTAGGAAAATATTATGAAATACACATATAAATGTAGATTTTAGGGTGACCAATATTTGTATGGAGAAAAATCGAGAACTTCAACTCCTCTGCGGATCGATCAAACGTCATTCAAATTAAAAATATTTTGGAAAGTTTATTTTTTTCGCGAATTGCAACATTTTGAGTACCCAGGCTCTTGAAATCTTGAATTTCGGTTTTTCCTGGTCACCCTAATTTATATATATCAAAACAATTACCACTATAAACTCAAAACCATATAGATTTAGTTATATAGAAACTTTTGTCATCTACGAAGTATTAAAAGCACGAATTAACAAAGTCATTATTATATTATACCATAGACGCGAACCATTTATAATTAACATTAGCATTATCAATATCACTGATCATGTATGTGTAAAATTTGATGAGTACTTTTTGTAATGTGCATAAGAAAAAGTATAAAAGTTTTTTAAAATTTAATATTGAAGGTATGGGAATTAAGCTTACTTGGTATATTCGACTTTGGGTGGAAATTTCCATAAAATATGTCTGGTTATGTCTTTAAAACACATTCTATATACAATAATTGTATGGTGCCTCATTATCAGTACATTTATCATATTTCAGTCTTCTACAAGACGTTGCAAAGAATTATATAGTTAAGTATATATGAAATATATATTCTATAGTTACGCAGATACACCATAAAAATTGGGTACTACTAACTTATATCCAACTTAAAATGTGAAAATCTTTTATAGATTATAGTTTCAAATTAATCGATGAAAAAAAAAACCATTTCTTGGCTCACAACTTAGAAATAATAAGCAGGCTTGGTATTTTGAAAATTAATAACCTCATTTAGTATTCTAAGAAGTATCATTTTTCTATAGCGAAACCGTTTTTTTTAACTGTTTTGCCGTAGGTAACGGTAATATTTAAATGACATGAAACAATTGGTAAATAAACTAATAATCTAAGTTTGAAATGGAAAAAGAAAAGATAATTATTAAGGTTCGCAATCTCAGAAGTATAGTTCGAATTAAAGTATAATTTTCTTTTATTAAAAAGAAAAGAAGAAGTTCTTTATAATTTGGATTATGAGTCCATTAAGGCTCTCTGAAATTTAAAAAAAAAATCCAAGAAATTTTTTTTTGATCGTATTAAAATATTTATTTTTCAATACTATATATGATTAAGTTCATTAATAACGTTTTCCATTTGTGCTTCAGAATTATTATTTTTTTTATCTGATTTATTATTACGATGTACTAAAAATCCATTTGAATGATTTTTCACTCCATTTGATTGATTTTTTACTCCATTTGAATGATTTTCCACTCCATTTGAATGATTTTTCACTCCATTTGAATGTTTTTTCACTCCATTACTTTTAACATCTGTTCCATTTGTAATTATTTCTTTACTATCTTGGTGTATATGTCCATTACCATTAGTCATTTTTGTTATAATTTCGTGTTTTTCATATGTTATTTCCTTAGTGGTTGCCACTGGTTTCATATACGTTTTTCGATAAAAGTCTCCAAATAATGCCAACATGAAAAGATTTTGGGGAATCATTATAGCTACTGGAAATTTTGGATATTTACAATCATGCAATAGCAGCATACTCCAGTGTAACATTATTAGGAAAAATTGTACCTGTTAATCAATATAAATAGAACAAAAATAAGTAATAATAGTTAGTAGGTAGTAGCATACCAACAATAAGCTTACAATAATGTATTTATTTATTATATTATATTTTATATTAATAGATATTTAAATTTATTTACGAACGCGAACAAACAAATTTCTCTTTTATTATTGTGTTTTGGTTGGTTATTCAAAAGTTTTTGCTTTTAAATTTATTAATAGCCATATATTCGATCATTGTGTAGATTATCTTCACAAATTACTATGAAGAGAAACTACTTTTTAACGTATATGCATGCAATACCCAAAAAATAGATAAAAAAAAAAAGAAATGTTTCTACTAATTATAATGCAAGAAATGGAAGTGATAAAAATAAACATTTGAAATTTTCTATGACATTTCATAATTATCTTTTCTAAATAATTTCCTTTTTTTTTTTTTTTTTTTTATTTAATTGAATCATGTGTGATATGTATATTAATATATATTTATTTCATCAACTTACAATTTGCATTTGTGTGATGTACTTCTTCCACCAAATATTATTTTTATATTTTGGATTGAATACTGAAACCAAATAATAACTGTACATAACAATATGTATGATTGAATTAATAAAACCAGTAAATATTGAATGACCACCAGGTAAAAATTTGGTTGCATTCCACGTTAATATAACCATGCCAGTATGATGATATACATGTAGAAATGTTACTTGATTATTCTTTTTGCGCAATATAAAAAATACGGTGTCTAGAAGATCCAAAACTTTCAACAAAAAATATGTATGGGTACCATTCGCTATTATTAAAGATGTTTTATTCTGTGTGTAATCCACTGGCTCACATAACAAACTATAACCATTTGTGTATTTGTATGCATAGCTGAATCCCTACAAATAATTATTGCATTAAATTTAAAAATATTCAAAATAGAAAAAAAAAATAATAATTAAATAACATTACTAGTTGTACAAGGCTAGCGCAAGCTAATATTTGCATAATATTATAGAATATTATTAACTTTTCTAAGTTAAATGGTTTTCGATTTTTCATGTAATTTGGACCCCATTTCAAAATAAATAATAAGTAAAGAGCCAGTATACCAAACATTGTCAGAGGATTTGACATAAAAAGGAAATCTCGTACACGAGGATCTGAAAAAATAAACATTATTCAAATAATTTTTTATTTAAATTTTATTTGTAGAATAATTCATTCCATGCATTAAAAAAAATGACATACAAAATAAAACTTATTTGAAATTTGCACTCATATTAATTTTTTTTTTTTTTTTACAAAGCAAAAGTAGAATTTGAATTTCAAATGATTTACATTACTAGAAAGTACATATTAACAGTTAAAATACATTCCTGTTTTAATCGCGTGCATAATATTATTTTGATACCCAATAGTAAATTATATTAATTGAAATAAAATTTATAAAAACGACTATTAAATAAAAGAAAAGGAACTGCGCAAAGTGCGGAAGTTAAAAGTGATGAGTAAGTTTATCGAACATGGAACGGTTAACGGTTCATACATTTTTAAAATTCATATTTTTAAAGGTCATAAACTTTTAGTAGTACTCATTTTATAAATTATTTCCGAGCTAATACAGTTTTTAAATTTACTGACTTAATTTGTTCGTTGTCATCCTTTTCATTTCTATCATTATAAATATATATATATATATATATATTTTTCTCTATAAATTCAAATATTTTTATGCATATAATGAATGAATATTAATTTAGAACGTCACTTTTATTGATTGTTATTTATATATTAAATATTGCGTATAACGCATATTTGGGTTTTTGTTTTTATTCTTGTGGGCGTCGGCTACAATTTAAATCACATTCCAAAAATTAAGCATCTATTATTTTACAAATATGTATATTATTAATTTGTTGCAGTGAATTTCACTTTTAATTTCACTGAAAATCAAACTCACCACTAACATCATCATTCAAATAGAAATAAAAATCTATTGTTTTCTTTATCACTAGAGCCATTTTTTTTAACTTTCAATTTTATTTCAATCTTTTAATTATTATTATTGCTATTATTATTATTTTTTTGTACTTATTTAATTTGCTTAGTTATTTTCTTATATTTTTAAATTTTTAGTTAAGTTTAATTTTGATATTATTCTACTCTATGTTCAAGAAAGCTTTAAATATATTTGATTGTACATCGCGAACATGCAACCTGAACTCACTAAACTGTTTTTGATCAAATTTTAACTAAGTCAACGTTGCAATTCGTATAAAATGTATGATTCAAATAAAAACGCGTAAATAAACCTGTTTAATTAAACGAAACGATATGGGGTTTTGA
The DNA here is from genome assembly GCA_011634745.2 of Catotricha subobsoleta. Lineage (NCBI taxonomy): Eukaryota > Metazoa > Arthropoda > Insecta > Diptera > Cecidomyiidae > Catotricha > Catotricha subobsoleta. The sequence goes on from JAABKK020018598.1 coordinate 28,363, forward strand.
TCACTATAAAATAAATAAATGATATGTAAAATACAATATGAACCGTGCGTTCTGTATTGATCAATGGAAACTAAGTATATATTCTCATAATCATTATTTAGTATTTAGAATTCACCATTACTTAAAAAATTATAAATTCTATCGGCTCATTAAAATATTTACATTATTCAGGTTCATTATTTTCTTTTTTACATACATAATTTTTTTTGAATCAAAATTTATAACTAGTAACACTTATTTCCTTTCATTAGAATTTTTTTTTATACGCTCGATTATTCGTCATTTAATATTTAAGAGCAATCGAATAATATATTAAGTACTGGGTAGATACAAATACAAGCAAATATGTTTGAAAGTGATTTACAATCAATGGTTCATTTTTTATAAAAATCCTTGTCAAGACGTTATTGCCTTTTAAGCTTGTATGGTAATAATCTGAGGATGAGCTTCATTGATTTGTTTTATTCCGGCAGTTCTTTAAAAATGCTACAAATTGGACAAAATATAGGAAAAAGATGAAAAACGTAAGTATTAAATTTGTATAAATTTTATTTTCATTAATTACTGACTTTTATAATTAATACCAATCTGAGGAAGAATACATTAATACAGTAGTTTCTAGTTAATCTTGTTAAAATGTTAATTAACAATACTCTCAAGCGAGATAGTCTTTTATTTTAATTAGGGACAAAACCTTGATATTTATAAAATAATATTCTTTAAGACGGCTAAGTTCGTATCGACTAACTTATGTTCTTAACGTGATAATAGATACGGATGTGTGATGTGTGCGCGAGAGCATTTCATTCACAATTATATCTATTATCAACATATGTTAGTCGATACGAACTAATATGAGATAACAGTCTAATGAATAAAGAACATTTAAGATTAAGACGTCATAAGTTTCGAACGTGTATTGTAATTCGGATTAAAAACGCAGAACTTGATATTTACAGATGTTTCAAATAATTAAGGTCTTCACAAATTTATTCATATGCTGTATTCCTCTTGTACTATAGTCTATTCAGAATAAACTTGCCAACTGCCATTACAAAGTACCGTACATCCTCTAAGAATTACGCATTGTGATTGGTTGAGAGATATTATTTTTTGATAAGTACCGTTCAACCTCTAAAAATAATATCTGTCAGCCAATCAGAATGCGTTATTCAAATTCAAATAATAAAACTGTTTGCAAGTTTATTCTGGATGGACTATAATGCATTTCAGTCTCTTAATTATTTGAAGCGTCTGTAGTAAGGCATTTTTGAAAGATATGCGTAATATTGCATAGTTTCTTATCTACCATGATAATTATATTTGTGCGTTCTTTTTATTGACTTCTTTTTTGATTATAATTATAATTCTGAGCCGAAGCTATATTATTATTTTTATAATTCTAAATAAAACAAGTTTAATTTGAGCTCATCGATTTAAAAAAAACTTGTTTATTTTGAGTTATAAAAAAATATAGCATACCTTAAAGCATGTATGAACGGATTCAAAAGTTACATCTATCTTATGGTTAGATAAAAGAACGAATAGCCGCATACATACAAAAAAACCTATCAGCTATCCTGTTATAAATATAATAGGAATGTAGCTTCAGCATCTGATTGAGCTTTATAATATCGATTTAGATTAAACTAATTCTTTGGCACGACGACATCGATTTCAAGACACTAATATTTTAGACGTTAAATTTCTATGCTTATAAAGTTAATTTATGCTTGAATATTTTGTTTCAAATTTCATTTATATTACAGACCCGTCTGATTACTTATTATTTATGGTTTCTAGTGGTTCTCAGAAAGATTTATGTTCAAGTTCTACCACGCAGGCAATCACTCTTGTATTGGGCCCTCGTGCCAGCATTCAGTAGGTGGGAGACACGTATTAAGTATGCTGAACACATTAATAATGATCAAATTAAATAAATAATTAAGTGAATTGTTGAATCATTTTAATTTATGGTTTATGGCAAAGATAATATATGGTATGCTTCACATAACGCAAACAAACAAAAAATTAACTGAGAAAAACGCAAAAATATAAATAAAATTTATCTCCACCGAACTATTTATTCTCCACTTATATGTCAACAAATGAAATTTGTTGTTTTCAAAAATATGTAGTGTTGTTTTTATTTGATTTTTAGGTAAATAATTAAGAAATATTCGACACATATTTTTGTGTTTTAACTTTTTTTGCGCTTTTATATTTTAAATTAATTATTTCAATTATTTTCACAAACGGTTTCGTACAACTTTGGCTAAGATTTTTATACAAAAATTTGATCCCATTGGGATGAAGTTTAAATAATAAAAATGACCATATAGTACATAAAAGTAGTAAGTACACGTACAACCTTATAATTACCCGAAATCTCTCATGCGGCAATAGATAACTTGTTGAATGTTAAAAATAATTACTTACAAAAAAATTTCGATATAGGATATTATTAAAATATTATTTTATTAGTCTTACCATAATTATATTTTACCTTGGCTTTTAAAAATCGTTATTTTTCTAACTTAAATAATTAATTTAAATAAATACCCTAAAAATAAACAAAAAATAAAAAAACACGTGTCGATTATTTTTTAATATTTTACCAAAAAATCAAATAATTATTTTTTGTTTTGTCCTGCTCCATTATCAATGATAAAGTATTAGTTAAGAGGGCTATGCGGTCGCAAAAGCTTTCGAGTGCGATGTTACTAATTTTTTTTTTAGCCGCCGCTCTGAGTTTTAAACAAAATATTACCCTATCTTTTTTAAGTTTTTGAATAAAAAATAGTATGTTTTTTAAGTTACAGATTAGCTGGCAAAATCACGATGGCAAGGCATGATGGCACCAAAATCCTATTGGCAAACTTCCATTAAAGACTCGCCACTAGTGGTTAAATTTTGAACTACAAAAACACAGGTTTTTTACAGTTAATGAACGTCATTTTTGGTAGTTTGACATTTCTGATCAACTTTTTTTTACAGAGAAACTACCGCCACCTAGTGATCTAGTTCGCCAATATGATCAAGGTGCCATCGTGCTGCCTTCATGCCTTGACATCGTGATTTTGGCAGCCAATGTAAACAGGGGGTAAAAGTATTTTTTTTTTCAATTAAAATTTGCGAATAAATTAAATATATATCTTATGGATATTTCACATATATATCCACGAATGTGAATATTTGTTGGATATCTAAATCCGTGGATATTTTATGAACATCCAAATCTATGATTATGGATACCGTAAATACAGATTTCAAAGTTCATGGTTATGAGTATGGATATGGATAACATAAATATATATCCATGAAAAAGATTCAAAAAACAAAACGGCAACACTTAAAACATTTTGACATATTCAACCTGCTGACTAAAGTATTACCATTACGTCAAAGTAATTTTTTTTATACAGATAAAGAAGTGTGAATTTTTTTTTCATTGATCTTGCTTTCTGCACTAAAAACATAATAAATAATTTTTGCGTTTTCTATTTTTCCAAGTGCATTAAGCAAATTCAAAGTTTTGCAGTGATTTATTCACTGCAAATACTAATTATTTTTTATTAATTGTGCATTGCATCCTAAATTATTAACTGTTCAGGTAAGTTGAAAACTATAAGAACGATTACATAAAACTTTAACTTGTGCCAAGTAAAAAAAAAAAAAAAGAGTGGAAGTAAATTAGGTACTTACATACTACGTATCAATCTATATTTTTTATTTTTATTTTTCAATATATTTTTTTTTTTTCGTTTTTGTTATAATTGGAGATTGCGGTACATTTTTGAGGTGCGTCATATAATTAATATTTATTCTAATAAATAAATTTTATTGTATTAATAAAAATTAATGTGAAATAAGTAATATAAAGTGAAATAAGCGATATTAATATCTAACAAAACGATTGTGCTCTGGTTGCAAATTTGATTAAGTATCTTAATTTCATTTTATCTTTTCTAACATTTTTATGATAAATTTTTGGTGAAATAAATTTTTCTATTTGATCAGTTTATTCAAGAAACCAAAAAACAAAAAATATTCTAATAATTAAAAATACTACTTAATTATAAAAAATCCCATTACAAAGTTCAATATTTACCATAAAATATTTCTTATATTCTATTTAAATTATGATAAATAATATTTTGATAAATTGAATATGAATTGAATGAATTGAATTGAAATAATATTTTGATAATATTTGACAAAATATATTTCATTTTAATAAAATGGTTATTTTTCTTATAATGAAACATTTTAATTTCGTAATCATCCAAATATAAATTAACTGAACCATAGCCACATTTCCTGAACACGAGAAATATGGTCATATGAAAACAGGTACTAGTACAATAAGTACATACAATCAAATGATTTAAAGTTTCTACCGAGCGTACAATTTTTTTTTTTTTTTATTTTTTGTATAAAGAAAATAAAATAAAGTTTTACCATAATTTTTTTACATTGAAATCATATTAACTGATAAATAACTAGTTATTTTATTATACTTTAATGCAGATTATCATATTTTGTTTTCTTTCTCTTTTTTTCTCTTGCTTTTTTGTTGTGTACAGAAAAGTTTATCAAATGTTTAAATAAACATACTTAATAATATTTACTTTATTTTAGCCGAAATCTTGAAGTTAAAAAAAAAAAAAAAAACATTAAAAGCGTCAATATTTATCAGAATAATTTTGCTATTTAATAATTTAATAAAATTAGTTAATTGTAAGAACATTTACACGGTGTGACTATTAGCAATAAGGTAGATATCGTGGAAACGATATTATTTAAGGACAATGAATAAATTCTAAAAGCTTTAAAAATATTTGTACATGTGTTACTTAAATCTGTACAGTAAATTATTAGTTCAATGGTTATCGGCAATAAAATTGATAAGAGAAGAAATAAACATTCATACATATGATACAGACGTCATCACGGTCACTCGTATTACGTTGTCGTAAATCGCGTTTTAAACAGATAGAAAAAAAGAAATTGAATTAATTTTTAAATTTTATTACGTAAAACGAAAGGCATAAAAAATCTACATCATATCGTCATCAATATGTATATCTAATTATTTATTGTTTTTCATTTATTTCCAGAATGTCACAGTTTATGGATGTAGACTCTTCTATTGGAGATAGTGACACAAGTCCCAATAAACGTATTGATGATGTTGGTAATTTGGATGATGTTAGTTTGCGTAAGCGTCATCCATGGAATTCATTGGTAACTGAAGGGATTGACTTATTGGGTGATGTTGATGAACTTGATGATGAAGAAGAAGAGGATGGCGGGTGCCCATTGCCATCTACTCCTGAGGATAATCAACTTTTAGAAGCTGAGGTATTTTAAATTTTTACATAATTATATTCAAAAGAAGAAAAGAAGTAAAAATGAAAGAATCATTATTCTTCTATCAATGATGTTCTTTCTTTTTTTCTAACACCCACATTTCTTTTTTGTATTCAAAATTTCAAGTAGCAAATACGAAAAACTCTATGTTTTTTAATGTATATATTTTAATTTTATTAATTAATCTTAGTTATGTATTGAAATTTTTATAACACTTCGACGAAGAATGATAGAAAATTTCGCTTAGCATTTGGTAGAAAATATCCGTTTTCTCACTATACAAAAAACCATTTTTTTACATTTGCTTGAAATCCGAGACAAAACGACACATTTTTTGTATTTTTTAAATCAAAATTTCTTAATGAAAAAATGCATCTGATCAAAAAAAGGAAATTAATTCAATTCGTGATTGCATTAAGTTTGCATTTATGTTATAAAATGCAATGACAATCAATAATTATTAAGTAGTGAAAGACCTCATTAAATTAATATTCATTTAAATTACCCGATAGTCTTATCTATATTATAAAATATCATATAACTTACAATTATCATAATATACATTATATATTTGCAGTGACAGGCATTAACTTTGTAATTTCAATTTATTTCGTTTATTTTGAATGTGTCAAAACCAGCGAAATAATTTTAAATAAGAAATGCGTATTTATGTTCTATATTACCGTCTATTTTAAGAAAGATTTACTTAAATTCTAAATTTAATCCAAACATTTTGGCAAAGACGTAATGATATTGTGTACGAAACGGGCTTTTTCCTGATGATTGTATGCCTATTTTAAATTAGTCAATATTACACCAGTATGCAGCCTTAAATTATTTTTATAAGAACATTAAATAAATCCATGGATTTTACTAGACGAGATGTGTATACCCGTTTGTGTTGGTTTGGTATACTTACCTATAATTAAAATTTATTCGTTTAAAGTATAATAATCTTGCACGTCAAATATTTAAGTAAACAACAATAATTTCATCCTTTGCTAGTAACATGCAATACAAAAAAATACAAAAAAAAAACTATTCAATCGAAAATATGCTTATTCATTAAAATCATTATTTAATGTAAATAATGAAAAATAAGTACTTATATGATAATGGATTGTGCCTTGTAAATTCTTCAATGTATTTATTAAATTTTTCACTAAAAATATTTTCATTTTGGTTTTTATAGATGACCGAAGTACTTAAAGCTGGTGTATTATCAGATGAAATAGATTTGGGAGCATTAGCTCACAATGCAGCCGAACAAGCTGAAGAATTCGTCCGAAAGGTAAGTAATTTTTTTTTTAATTTTAAATTGTACCAAACTTAAAAAAAAAATGTATTAATTACAAATAAAAAAGGTCTGGGAAGCATCATGGAAAGTATGCCATTATCGTCATTTACCAAGATGGCTTCAAGACAATAACTTTTTACATCGCAACCATAGACCACCATTGCCATCGTTTCGTGCATGCTTTAAATCGGTATTTCGAATTCACACAGAAACTGGAAATATTTGGACACATTTGTTAGGCTGCGTTGCCTTTATTGGTGTAGCATGCTATTTTCTGACCAGACCTTCAATTGAAATTCAACTTCAAGAAAAAATTGTCTTTGGTGCATTCTTTCTTGGCGCAATAATATGTTTAGGATTTTCATTTGCGTTCCATACATTATGTTGTCATTCGGAAACTGTTGGCAAATTATTCTCAAAGTAATAAGACAATTCATTTTTTAATAAGTTTCAACTATATTTAAATTTTATTCAATATTTGCTTTTTTTCAGACTTGACTATTGTGGAATAGCACTTTTAATTATGGGATCATTTGTACCATGGCTTTATTATGGATTCTATTGTCACTACGAGCACAAATTAGTATATTTATCGGTTGTTCTCGTATTAGGAATGCTATCAATTATTGTTTCATTATATGACAAATTTTCGGAACCAAACTTAAGACCTCTTCGAGCAGGTAAATTATATTATTCTCAATCCTATTTTATTGTATTGTATTGCTTAATATTATCGCAACACATCTTTTCAATTCTATTATTTTAAAAGAAATTAATTTGTTTTATTTTTGATTTGAATTTATCTATTTAGGTGTTTTTGCTAGTTTTGGTTTATCAGGCATAATTCCAGCCATTCATTATGGTTTAATGGAGGGATGGTTTAGTAAAATTAGTCAAGCGAGTCTTGGTTGGTTAGTTCTGATGGGTAAGTCTAATCTATATAATCAACAACAAAAAATCGATCCTTAATGGAATGTTTTACTTTTGTTTGATAATCGTTTCTAAATATAAACTTAAACATTAATTATAAAATTGCAGGACTTCTATATATACTTGGTGCCGTATTTTATGCTCTTCGTGTACCAGAAAGATGGTTTCCCGGAAAATTTGATTTATGGGTAAGTTTTTTTTTCTTCATTCAAGTTAACTGTCATTAGTTTCAAAATTAAACCAACAATTTTAATAATTATTTCAGTTTCAATCCCATCAAATATTTCATGTATTGGTTATAGCGGCGGCCTTTGTTCATTATCATGGGATTAGTGAAATGGCAATGTATCGTGTAACAGTTGGTGAATGTACAGTTCCTCACTCAGCTATTGCCTTCTAGAGAAAATAAATATTTTTTTTCCTATCTTAATATTAAATATTATAATTACATTTATTACTTTATTTTATTATTAAAAAAAAAATAAAAAAAAAATATCAAAAACCATAAAATCATAAACCAAAAGATCCTCAACTTTGAGGTATCAACATCATATTATAAAAGTATAGATACTTTGTGAATTTTAATCATTTGCATTTAAGGAAACCTTATATACAATTTTAAAATTAATGTTCCTTACATAAATCAACAATAATTTTATGCTATTTATATGATTTTCTTTTTTCGCTTTTCTACCGATCAATGATTTAAAAAAAAAACGCTTTGTTCATTTGTATAGTCTATAGTCACAAATTTTAATATGAAATAAAATTTAGTTTTTGGAAAACAACTATTATGATTATTAATTTTATTTTCTTAGTTAAAATCAATTAAATACGAAAATTAAATTCAATTATTATTGTTAAACGAAAAGCAATATCTTCCACAATTTATACAATATTATATTAAGAGAGAAATTAAGGCAACTGGATTGATTATAAAATAATAGTCTACAATTTAAGTATTTTTTTTTTTTTTTAATTTGCATTTATTACATTTATTGGTAAACAATTATTATTATCATAAAACAAGATTTTCAAGTTTTCATTCATTAATATCATTTTCATTTCAATATACGTTTTACATACACACATACAAAGCCGCAGGCAGACAAACACAGATTCACGCACGTAGTATTGAACAAATTTCTATTATAACTAACCTTATCATGTTAATTGTTAAGTACACTATTACTGATAAACTTATTCTCTAAATTAAAATAAATAAATGTTTAAAATGGCTAATTTTTCTTCTTGAAAGTAGCAGCGGGCAATAAATCTTTATCATTATTAAGTGCTTCCTTCGACGATTCACAAATTCCATTCATTTTTCTAATGCTTCCATTTTTTTTATTATATGTGTTATCAATAGCATCTAAGTCTCCTTTCATTTGTTTCTTATTATATGATTTTATATAAAATGAAGAAAACATGTACGTAAATAGACCAGCATTAACTGTTAATAACATGCCGATTGATTTTGGGAAATTACAAGTTGGTTGAAATTGAATTTGTAAGGTGTGCACGAAAACAATTAAGAATTGAACCTAGAAAAATAAAAATAAAAATACAATTGAGATGTATTGAGAAAATTATTAGTTTAAATAATTCATAATGTTAACGTTGAGCTTTATCAATAAATAAGTAAACCAATGGTTGGCATTACAGTCTGCAAACATCACGTATAACAAATGATTTTAGAAATATATATATGGATGGGCAAAATTTTGTTTCCCCATCGACATGACCCATACTTAGATACATAGTGAGAGCATATTTCATAACTTGATTAACAATATTTATGCAAATTTGATTCCTTTGTAAGCTTTCCAAATATATGAATTTGAATTGATTTATGTAAACTTGTTTATTATGATAATGAGTCTATGAGTAATTTAGCAGTGCTAATGTTTTATAGCATATAATATTTGGTAAAAAATTTGAATAACCCTGAACTTTAGATGCGTCCCATATTGAAATAAATTTCTTTGCTTAAAGATAAAAGATGTGATTTAACTACCACTCATTTAATCATTTATGTATAATAAAAAAAAGCGTATATAGGTCCTGGTATCGATTACGTCTTTAATCATAAAATGTTTATGACTTATAAGTATTTACATTGCAAAAACTTGTTTTAACGAGCTTTTATTTTTTGTCTTTTAAATATAAATTTAACATTGGCCCGTAACGACTTCTTAAATTAATAATAGTTCCTTTTATATATTTATTTATTATTGTTAATTTTTTGGTATTTATCTTTTTTTAAATTAATGATTATACTTAAATTATTACTTACAATTTGCATGATTGTCAAATATTTCTTCCACCATAAATACTTTTGCATTTGTGGTCCCATGGCAGCCAATAAATAATACATATACATAATAACATGAATAAAAGAGTTTATTAATCCCAATAGTGTGCCATGTCCTCCTGTAAGTATGCACATGTTTCGAATGGTTTAATTCAAAATCGATATTATGTTTATTTAACGGTAAAACAATTATTTAAAATACAGAAATTTAAAATGCTCGCCACACTTACCCGCAAAATATTTTAAACCAATGAAACCACATACTGGCATTAATGTGTGATGATATAAATGTAAAAATGTAATTTGATTTTGTTTTTTTCTCAATACAAAGAAAACGGTGTCCATAAGCTCGGTTATTTTACACATATAATAAAGCCAAACAGCACGTGCCATCTGAAATGAAAGTAAATTTTACCTCAATTTTGAAAAAAAGCAAGTATTGCAATTTTTTTTTTGGGACAAAAATGAAGTCGTGTAGCTTGTATTTTTTTACTGTTTTCATAATTTTAAATTAAAAATATTATTAAAACGTATTATATTGAATCGAAACGTATTAATTAATTAATCAAATGAATAAAATCAATTATTATTTTCATTTCATTTCTTTTCTTTTCTTTTCTTTTCTTTTTTTATTATATAGTATCAGAGTTTGAGTAGAATGTGAACCGTATAGCAACCAATGTGAACCATTACTTATTTAATATGAATTAATTTTGAATTACATTTTCTTTTTGTTTTCATAGTTCAAGATTTTTAAACTTACTCTAATTGCAACTGCATTATTGCTATAATCCACTGGTTGACATTTATAATTATAATGTTTGCGCCATCCACTTTCCAGTCCCTGCAATTTAAATCATATATTATTTCACACTTTCTATGAAGTTTTTTTGTTTTTCATTTCTCCAAAATTACGCGTTTACTTAAATTATTAATTTACAAAGCTATTTCACAAAGTGTAGGTAAAAATTGAGCTTAAATTAAAGAATAGTTTTTTCTTTACGTATATTTACCTCAAATACTAGAACTACACTCAATACAACTTGTATTACATTATATACGATTAAAGCACCTTTCAATTCAAATGGTTTTCTATTTTTCATATATTTTGGTCCGGCGTACAAACAGAAGTAAAGGTATGTTCCAAGAATGGTAAATAATGGACCTGGTGAACTGGCTAATAGCCATGGTTTTGTCCTTGGATCTGAAAAAATTAACAATATTTACAATTATGGCTTATTAATTGATTGATAATGAAAGGAAGCAATATAAAAGTTGAAAATATAATATTTGCGTTGGTGGAAGACATTTATTCAAATTTGACATTTACCTAATCGAGCTTAATGAATCTGTTATTTTAAAGTTATGCCCGGAAATTAATTAATGAAACATAACTTGAAACTATAAGTTCACACCATATTACTGAACGATTACTACTTTTTCTTAATTTGTGTAAAAAAACAAATATTATTTAAAAAAAAAAAAAAAAAAACAATAGATTTTAGTTAATTCCAATTGTGAAAATATAGTGACTTCGCCGCACCCATTCAAAATGCTAAAGCTGTTTAAATTTTTTAAACACGCTTGAAAGTTGAAACTAAAAACGATAGACTTGCGCAAGCGTTATGTTCAATGTAATATTAATAATAATAAAAATATACTTTCAAAATATTATATAGATTTATTAAATACAATAATAATAATAATAATAATAATAATAATAATAATAATATAAATTAATAGGCAGTACAAAAAAATAATAAACATATGAATAATGATTTTCAAAATAAATTGAATGTGTCCTTACCTTCATTTATAATAAAAAAGTTAACCAAACGGTCAATCACACCAGTTTCAGCCATTATGCAAATATGTCTATAAAGAAGAAATAAAGAATTATTAATACTCTAATTCTTCTTTTTTTTTTGTCTTATTTACACTTCACAATTATAAATAAAAATTATGTCCATGATTATGTCATAGAAAAAAATTGTTTTTAACCTCGGCCATACTAAATAAAATTTTATGAAAATACTGTTGAAAAATAAAAATGTCGCATGTCTAAATTGTTTATAAATTTGAAATTTTGACATTAACGACAACAACATAAATTAAATGTTATTGGTAAATTTAACGGCTGGAAAAAGAGTAAACGAATTTCAATCCAGACATCCAATTATTAATTTTGAACATTTTTATCTATGTTTCACAAACAAAAAGAGTTTAAAATTGCATCTATTTTAACCAATAAAAAAAAAAAATAACAATAAAAAGAAAAAAAAATTAAAAAAAAAAAATCTGTTAAACCAGTTTATAAACATTTAAATATCAATTTTTAACTTATTAAAATTTTATATAAAGATGCTAAAACCTAATTTATACAAAAACACTTAGCAACACATAGTTACGTAGACATATAGAGACACATTATATGCCAGTAAATAAGATAAAAACAATTGACATGTTTTCAATAAAGACAACTTAATATTTTGTAAATAAAAATAACGTATGAGACATTTTATTTATTTACAAAGCCAATCAACCAAACAATGCAAAAAATTTCCCCGCAATATTATACTATAATATACATATAATATATTCTATGGACTGGATTAGCATTGACGCATGATCAACAAGCAAAAATTTTAGAAAAAAAAAAATGAAAACGAAACAAAGAAGCTTAGTCGGTTAAATTGAATATGAAAAAGTAGCAATATTCCAATTTAGAAAAAAAAAAAATTACGCAAATATTAATGTTTGTGGTGACAAATGATAAAATTCTCGCATATATTTTCTTATAACAAAAAGATGTTTATGTTGAATTTTAAAATGTTTTCCATATTGATGAGAGACAAAACTATGGAATTAATTCAATTCGATGAATATGTATATCGCTGCTCAAACTTATTTACAAAAATAAACATTTCTGTATCGATATCGATAAGTTTTTTTTATTTTTATTTTTTACCATTCTAAAATAGATATTACGCGACAAATATAAACTAGAATTTTTATAGATTATAATTTAATTATTAGTTTGATTGCTACTGATTTCGTATATTTCATATAATATTAGGCAATCACTTAAAAATTTATAAAGCAATAAAAACATTTATCCAATGAAACATAAGATCAATCAATATCCACTGGCAGTAAACACAATAAATTCCAAAGTTGTTGTGTACAAATTTATATACGTTAAAGAAAAAAAGGACAAAATCATTACAATATATATGCACAATGCACATGCAGGTACGTATTTAACAATTATTTAAAATTATATAGACGATATATGTTGCACATTCTAACCACTTTTTTCTATAAGATTAGTCATAAAAAAAACTAATTATTCAAGAAAATTACACATTTGCATTTTTAGAATATGATTAATATACTACATATTTGCTGAAAACATTGTACGCAGGCAAATATATAAATAAGCAATTAAATCAGCTGTTAATGATTGTCTGTATCTGTTTTATTGGAATTCTCGTTAAACTTCTCTTTCAAAAATATTAACAATGTATTAAACAACCATGTGCACTCAATTTTTATAGTAAATCTAAGATAAATTAAATTGAAATAATTTCTTATAATAAAAGAATTCATTTTTCCTTTTAAGTATTTAGTGTATCTTTTTGATTTTAAATGCAACCAAAATGTATACTACAATAAATAAAAAAAACTTAACTTTACTTTTATCAAGTTCACTTTTTAAATTTGTGAACAAAGAAATGAGCTAAAATGAACTTTAAAATTATTGTTTGTCATAAAAATTATTACCGGATGTTGGAAAGTTCTTCACCATTCATTCAAAACTTTATTACTTCTTATAGGATTTGTGAAAATCTTTAAATGCTTACATCATCTTTTTTTTTTTTTAATTTGCTTTAAACTTCGTATTTTATTAGATAATATTGTAATAATTTATAATTGTATTTAATTGCATGAGACAATAAACAAAGTAATAATAACAATAAAGAACGAATCTCGGTGTAGGAAAGTTTATATTATAACTTAGAAACTATAGGAAATGATATGATAAACATTTTATTGAATAACTTTTAGAAGGTTAAGAAATTTTAATCCATAATCTGTAAATAATACTTACGGTTAGGTTAGAATAGCGACATAATGCTATGTTCGTTTTAAATAAATATCTAGCAATATCTTATTCAATGACTTAATAATTATGTTTTAACTGTTTCAGTTATAGAAATAATGTAAGTACCTTTTTGTTTTATTTTTGAACAATCGTCAATCGTATCAAATTGAAACAATAAATTTATGGAATTTTCCGACATATAAGTATAATCATTCAACTAGAATTAGTTATTTAAAATCCAATTTTTTTTTTCATATGACGCCGTTAACAGCTAATTCATTTATAATTCATAAATATAATAACAATTAATTGTGTTTTAACACACTTATTATATATATTTATTTTTTATTTTATTAGTGTCAATACTATGTGAATTTAATATAATTATTTTTATAGAAATAGAATGGAGAACGGTATTCTTATTGGGAAATATTTAAGGTAACAATAAGATAGAAAATATTTGAAAAATTAAATTTAACATTATAATTCTAGGTTACTGAAGCACAAAGAAAACCCAATTAGGTGCATTCCATTGTTAAGAAATATAGTTTGTAAATATTATGCTCAAGAGTATTTCACTTCATTTTGTTGTTGTTGTTTTTTGTTTCTGTTTCTGTTTGTGTTTGCATAGAACTCTAATGAACCTTAAAAATATAAATGCTAAATTCCTTATTCAAAATCTCTGAATCATGTAATTTTATGCAATCGCAATTTCAACATTATTTTTCTTTGTGTCATCACTTAACACAAACATTTTTTCATATCTGTATAATAAATAATACGCCTATCTTATTTAATAAATGCAATGATATTATTGATAATAATGCAATATCATAATTTACTTGTTAATCGAATTGCATGTTTTTAAGATAAAATAATATGTATTTTGTCTGAATAACTTTATACAACTTGCATTTTTTTTAGTGTTGAATAAATATATGAAATAACCACAAATTAATAGGTATTTATTCGGACAATGAAAAATAAACTTAAAAATGTTTACCTACAGTTTGATTCAAAATAAATTTCAGTTATGATTTTACTTCAATTTCATGTTTTCATTAATTTTTTTTTGTTTTGAATTTTAATTGTTTTACCATTTTTTTCTGAATGTCAGGATTGAGATACCAAAAGACGCAGAATTTTGTATCGTGAAAATATACAAGTTTACGAAAAACAATCCATTGGCGGCTTGTTTTTTTTTTTTTTGGATTTCGATTTTACTCATCGAAAATGTTAATAGAAGATAAATGAATCTGTGCCACGGTTCAGACACCGCCCTAAAACTTTCTACTATTTTTCAGATTATATCAAACTATTATGCGGATCGAAGAGTTCAAATTATATGTTTTTATTAAGCTTACAATGTGACATGCAGACGACTTATTAAAAAGACTTAGTAAATAAATCCTACTTAAGGTCAACTGGTTGAGTAACACTCATAACATCTTTACTTCACTAATCACTCAAAATTAAAACAAAACAAAAAAACAAACTTGTAAGTACATAATTTTGATTTCAACTGTATAATAAATGTCTACACGCAACTTAAATTAAACTAAAAAATATGATTAACATTTGTACATTCATCACATTTAAAATTCATACGAGGTAGCCGCACATTAAATTACTCTTTTATCTTTATTTGATATTTTGTCTGCAATAATTGACCATGCTAAGTTATTGCAGTTACAGTCGTAAAAATGTGTATAATATTTCCGCGAAAACCAATACAATATAACCAATATAATGTATATTGACAATGGGATCTCATTCTCATTCTCATGTAATATAATTAGGTACACATAATACAACTTAAGTGAAAGTATTCACTGACCTACCCTCAGGTGTATTGTCTCTGTATCTCTTCAGCAAAAAATAAAATTAAATATAAACTGAATTTCATTTGTACATTACCACGCGGCATATTATTACAATTACATATCAGCTCTATAAATGCTATATTATATATTATATCTATATCTATAGTGTATTAAGTCGAGATGGAATGATTGTTTAAAATTATTTTTAATTATTCGGAAAATCCTTGAGAATTATCAAGATATCTTTTTAATTGCAATAAGATGATATATTTTTACAAAAAAGATTTTAATTTAAACCGTAATAAATTTGTACAACAAAGCTTTTGTCGTATAATGTATAATAACGGTTAGTACATAAAAATATTTCGTTAATATAATAAAACGTCAAATATAAATTCTTCAAATTTATGTAAAACAAAGTTCTTAATTATGCTAAACGTTTGTAGATTAACTACAAATAACTTATTATATTATTTTAACGATTTGCATTCAATTTCATAAACATTTTAATTTATAATCTTTTGTCTGGCCATAATAAAAATAAACATAATGCGGCAAAAGTGAAATATAAAAGATATAAAATTTCATCTATACATTCTAAATGAAATTGAAAAG
>JAABKK020018599.1:0-19387 GCA_011634745.2 Catotricha subobsoleta
CGCTAGGGCTCCCCTTTAACCCACCTCTAGTGTAAATTATCTCTTTGTCAAAATTGTACACTAAAACTTTTTGTGGGAGTATCGGAGGGGGTAAATTTTGTATGGGACCCTTCGTTTAGAAGTTATTACTCATTGTTTCGCATTTGGGTGTTATAGTACCTCGCCATAAATACCTATAAAAAAGAGTAAAAAATTATAAGAAATTAATAAAAATAGTTTACCGGAACATATTTGCAATAACCGTTAAAATTGTTGAAGGCCATTTCATTGCTGAAATATTTCGAAAACATTGTTCGCGATATTCGTTGCCACTCATTGATATTCCATTCACCATAATTTTTGGTAAATTATTTATTAAAATCATAACTTCTGGAAATAAATCCTTCCATCTGAAATGATCAAAAATTTCTTATATATTATTATCAAACCCATAGATTTCTTACAACATATTAAGGTAAGCCATATCGAAATAAATATAAATTCAATTTAGTTATATCATAAAACAAATCATATCAATCAAATTCACATACAACACGTTCATAATTAACTTACGCAGTACACTTTGGGTCACCAGTTTGTAATGATCCAACACAATATTCGCATAGTTCAATCAATTGGACACCTTTTAATTTTGGTAATTCCATATATAATCGTGTTATTATGTCAAACGTCTGCTTTGAATTCACTTCAATTTTATTTAATTGTTGCAGCACTGCCATTATGACCTATAAAACACCATCAGAATAATAACATTTAAGTGCAAAATCAAACTTATCCTCTACGCATATTTAATTGTACTTACCGCAAATCGTTTATTTGTGGCTGTTTCATTGTTTTGAAATCCAATTAATAAAAAGTTCCAAAATATATTTGCATCAGCACGACCAATTTTCTCAACCGTTATTTTTATTAACTACAAATTTATAAAAAAAAAAAAAAAAAAAACAATACAAAAACTCTGCGATTTATTTGAATTTGTGTTTAAAGTTTTCACAGACCTCTTTTGTTTCAGAATCTGAAATTAGTTTCTCCAGTTCCTTATGATTTTTATTTTGGCCAGCGGTGATAATTTGTTGTGAAATCGTATTCATATTTAAATTTTTATAATTCAAAAAGTCGGAATAGTAAACATTTAAATTAATAACTAAATTCAATTATTAATACAATTTACTAAGACCGATATTATATGCTTGTTTTTATTTTTTAATTGATTCTATCAGATTTATAAGTTAACAGTTACTTATAGTATTTATTTTTTTAAATAGTTAAAGCAAATTAGTATCAAAATGAATTAATTTTTCCCTCCAGTACAATTTTTAAATGTCTAATTTTCGAATTGTAACAAATAACCATAGTTTCGAATTATTTCGGGGACGTTTCCATCACTGAATAAAATATAGAAAAAAATATTAATTTAAATACTAAATTGTAGCCGCTTTTGAGAAATGATCAAACTTAACGCTCTCCAAAAATAGCATTATTTCCGTAGGTACCTATAATTTGTATTTTTATGAAGTCGTGAAGAGTCATCAGTAAACCCGCAGCTATTTACTTGCAAGGATGTTTGTCCCTCAGTATTACGCCGTTCAAATTATCAGTATTGGTATTGGTATAGATCATTATAGAATTTAGTTCAAGTTTGTGGCGGAAGCACATAAAGTTTTAGGTTTAACTGTCAGTTCTATAAAATTGTCTACAAGTAACGGCAGCAGCTAGATACGTTCACGAGAATTGTGAGTGTGTTTGTGCTGCTGCCATTACTTTTAGGTATTTTTGACAGTTAAACCTAAAACGCCACCTAGAAAAGTTTGTTTCATAATGATCTATTGCTATTACATTTTTGGTAGATATAACTTCTAAACCGCGCAAATTCGAATTGAAAAGTTTTCTATGACAAACCCCCATTTACTTTTAAAGACGCAACTTTTCTTCATACATTGTTTCCCCCTAAAATACCCCCAAAAAAAGTTTTAGTGCAAATAGTTTTTTAATTCGACCTTACGCTTAGAAGACATCTACTAAAAATGCAACACCAATACCAATACTGATAATTTGAATGAGGTATATGTTAAAATGTATAATAACCAATCTTGTTGCTTATTCAAAAAAGACATACAAATATTAAATAAATCAAAATATTTTGTGGTGGAATAGGTAACCCTGACCCCATCCCTAATACATTCAATAATGTACTGACATTTATATTCGCGAAAATTCGAAATTTTTTAACTGTCAACGCAACGATATTTAAATTCAATTTCAGCAAAACAATATAATGTCAATAGATTAATAAATTTGATATTTTTATCTATTATTTAATTGAATTTCAAACTGAATGAGGTGTTAAATTGTTTTTGAATATTTTCATTAAAACAATCTATGGAAAATGTTCCGTGTAATTGATGTGAATGGATCCATGTAAGCAGTATTATTATTAAAAATATAATTGTGTGTTCTTATAGAATATCAATGTAAATATTTGTTTATGATAACGAAAATGGCGAATATTTTTGTAAACACTAAAGAACGTAAAATGCGTCAATGCTTAGTGCCAATATGCAAAGGAGAAAGATTTGACTTAGTACACAAATTCCCAATGGATAACGAACGTGCTGAGAAATGGCGATTAATACTTGATTTACCCGAACTCTATAATTTCTCTTTGGAACAGCTGAGAAAACGGTATTTTGTGTGTAGCAAGCACTTTCGAAAAGCAGATTATAAAAATTGTGAATCAAGAAGTTTAAATAAAACAGCTTTTCCAAGATTACATTTGAAAAATGAAAACAATGATGCGTCCACCGCTCCTGATTTTAGTAATGTTGTTCCAAAAACCAACGAAATGACAGCGTACGACCAGAACATCAAAATTGACTTGGAACCAACTGATCAGATAGAATCAAATCTAGATGTTCTTATGCAACTAAATCCAACTAAAAATATCTCTGCCACAAAAATACAATTGAAAAAAGTTTCATTACCAAAGGTTTTTCGAGTAGTTACAACAAAAGAACCAATAAATAATTTGTCATCTGCTGTTAGTAGCATCAATGACGCTGATTCAATATTAAACGATATACATATCGAACCAGCTGATGATATAACCTGTATGGAAAGTATATTACAAACAATACCAAATTCTGAACAATCATTAGATGAAACGCGACCACAACAACAGCAACCAGAATTAATTGTCAGTAAGAGATCGCTAAACAGGCTGAATAAAGTAGTTGCGCCAAAAAAGCCTAAATTGAAATTACCAAAAATTGATGTAGAGGAGGATAACAGGTTTATCACAATATTGGACGATAAAGATTTACCACAACTTAGCATTGATGAATTTAACGCTGTTTTTGAAACAGAAGAAGTAGCTCAATATCAGGAACCGGATGATGATTTGAAAACAACTCATTGTTTTACAAGTAAGATTTTCTTGATTGAATGAGTTATCCATAAATTTGAAAGATATATAGATCATATTATAGAACAGCTGCGCAGCTGATTAAAAAATATTTGTTGTAACGTTCTAGAAAATTAATTATATTCGAAAATAAGTGGAGGTCCGTCGCATAGATGATTTTTCTGTCCCGAGGCCTCGTTTGAGAAATAATATATGGATCAATTTTGATCCACTTGACCAGAGTTTCTAAATTCTGAATATTTTTTTGAAAACTACATACTTACATATTAACTATTAGGTCGTTTTTAATAACTAATTAATGTAGTTAATGATGTCTTTTTTGATAAAACTACGGTCTATTTAACAACCCTGATCGAAACCGTATTCGTAATTTTTTTCGATTCCAGGATAAGGTTTTAAATGAAAATAAAAAGATGATAAAATATTGATCCGATAATTACGAAAATCGTTTTACACCTCGACCAGAAATTAACTGCAAAACGAAATTAATTTTAGTTATTACAACAACAACATATATTACATAAAATTTATTTCGGCTGTTTGCATTTAATTTATGGGGGAGGTGTACGAAGTTATTATTTACTAAAATCAAATGTTTAATATTTAAACATGCAAAAACCTATATGCGTAATAAATTAGGGACTGAAAACTACTTAACAACCCTTTTTGACATTAATTTAAAGTTATCGATTCTTAAAACTGTATGAAATTACGATAATTCAATAATTATTTTAATTTTGTCTGTTTCAAATTTTGCTAAAACTGATTAAAAATAATAAACAACCCAGCTAAACATTTATTTTACGTGTCGTTATTTTATTTTAAATACTATGAGGCAGTGGCGCGCCGACTTCTAGGTAGCCCGGGATACATGAGCAACCCATGGCAATCTGCTGGGGTAGCTAAGCAACAGAGATCAGTCGGATATCCGAAAATTCGAAAAATTATTTTCGGATGTGAAGCCATCCGAGATGCTAAAAGTATATTTGAAGTCGTCTGATCCCCATATAATGTATAGGGAAAATATCGGCGTCCAAAAAAAAATATAGTTCCCAAAGAAACCGAAACGATTGGGTGAAATTTTTCATCATAATGGGGCAAAAGAGCAAATCACGAAAAACATAACGAATAGAGAAAGTAGCCATTTGGTTTTTCGCCCCATTATGATGAAAAATTTCATCCAACCGTTTCGGTTTCTTTGGGAGCTATATATTATTTTTGGACGCCGATATTTCCCCAATACATTATATGGGGATCAGACGCCCTCAAATATACTTTTAGCATCTCGGATGGCCTCACATCTGAAAATTATTTTTCGAAATTTCGGATATCCGACTGATCTCTGCTAAGCAACCCATAGTTTAAAATACGATTTCCACATAGCGCGGGTTTTCTCACGGTTTAGATGAAAATATATTTTTTTTCCTTTTTTCAAAATACGCCGTTTTGTTTTTTTTTTCGTGGTTAAGCGACCCATAACAATTTTGAAAGTCGGCGGCGCATGAAGTACTTACAAAACCTCATAAAACACAACAAATTTCATGTTACATGTGTTATCATTGCTCATAGCCATCGTATATTATTAACACAATGAAACTATATTATCATTAAACTAAAAAAGATGTAATGTGGCTAGTATAGAAACGCGGACGGTCTACTTTTATATAACTAATTAAAGCAGAAAAAGTAGATAATGATAAGAATAATATAGAAAAATAATATAATTGCGTGTTGAAACATTCGATTTTGAAATCAGGTCATTTATATTAAAACGGAGTCAGCTTTTGATTTTATATTTAATTTTACTCTTACTCTATTGAAAGTTGATATAACATTAATAATTTTTTTTTTGTCTATTTTTCAGCGATGTCAGAAGAATTTATGGAAATCCAACATCCAAGTCTAAGCGAATTATTAATATTGAATTATTTTTGGTTACGCGACCATTGCCGGTGCACCGAATGTTATACACGTGAATCAAATCAACGAAAATTAAATATACTTAATATACCGCTGAATGTCAAACCTCTGGAATACAAGGTGCAGGATAATGAAATTTATATCAAATGTAAGTACATACTTTTTAAATTACTTCTTTTTTTTTTTTTTATTAAAAGCTCTATTATTTCTAATTATCAATAATTCAATACAGGGATTGATGGTCACGAATCGATATATGACATTTTAGAATTGAACGATATTCAATATTTAAATGTAAAGAATCGTTTAAACGACGAGAGTCCAATTTTATGGCGAAAAATTGATATCGAAAAAAATAATTATGCTCGTGTAACATTAAATGATTATCTCTGTGATGATGAAGTGGCAAAGTCTCTAGTAAAAAGCTTAATAAAATATGGTGTTGCATTCATTGAGAAGGTTCCAGCTAATTTGCAAAGTACTGAGGTCGCCATTAAACGCTTATTTCCAGTGCAAAAAACATTTTTCGGTGAAATGTGGTTATTTAGTAATATGAATAAAGTACATAGCGATTCAGCATATTCAGAAGAATATTTAGGTGCCCATAATGATAACACATATTTTAATGATGCAGCTGGATTGCAAATTTTACATTGCATTGCTTCATCATGTACTGGAGGTGATAGTTTACTAGTTGATGGATTTAGAGCTATAGCTGATTTAAAAGAGAAGCATCTAGAGTCCTATGAACGACTTTGTAATATTAATGTGCCATCCGAGTATATTGAGGAAGGTCGTCATCACATACATTGTGCGCCAGTTATACAATTGAATCCAATTACCCAAGAACCACAGCAAATTCGGTAAGAAGTGAATTAACTTTTATTGATTCATGTATAACCGTAATCACACAATGCTATTCATCAGATAGTAATTACGAAAATATAATATTAAAAATCTATTATTATCATTGTTTGTTTTAGATATAATTTGTACGATCGTGCACCATTCAATACTTTACCACAAAATCAAGTTCTTGATTTTTATAAATCCATTCGAGAGTTATCCAATGATATTCAATCTCCCGAAAATGAGTGGTGGTTTAAATTAACACCAGGAACTGTATGCATTTTTGATAATTGGCGTTTACTTCATGGCCGTGCGGCATTTAAAGGTCGCCGACAAATGGTCGGATGTTACGTTGCTCGAAGTGAGTTTTTAAGTGTTGCACGTACATTAGGTGTTATTATTTGAGAAAAACAAAAATAAAATAATAGATAAATTTCTATTCATTTTTAAATAAAAATATATACTTAATTGTTGATTTGAAAAAAAAAAAAAAAATGTTTTCATTTCTCTTTTTGTAAAAAATTGTTTTTTTCTTTTTTTTTTAATGATTAAAATAGCTCTTAATTTCTAACAACTTATTTAAAAACAATAAAACGACAAATGCTTTCTATTGAAATGATATAAAATCAAATTACAGTTTAAAAAAACAAAAAAAATAAAATGAAAATTCTATTTTATCTTTTTGTTAGAATTAGAATATTAAAAACCAAAAATATTTATGTTAAGTGTTTTGCACTTTTTACAATTTAAATTATAGTTCATTTTTATCTAAAGCACTTTAATAATCAGTTACCGCTTCTTCCGCATTATTTGGTTGATGTTTGGTCGATCTGTTTGAATTTTTTTTTTTTTTTAAATTAATGTAGTTGAATTTTATGTCACAAATTTAAAAAAAAAACAACTTACTTTTTGCGTTCGTTATCTCTCGACCGCATCCGATGTATAAATGCAGCACCTTTATTTTTCCGGAAATTTTCATATGGATCATTTAAATTAATGCCAACTCCCTTTAACAAAAACAAAAAAAAAAAAAAACATTATGATTTATGATATAAAAGCTTTAAATAAAGTGAAAGAAATATTAAAATTACCTTAAATTGATCTTGTTTGTCGCGAACCTCACCACCCGAAATTGGTGTATCAATGCCTTGACCTTGAGCTCCTAAACCAGTACCCGAACCACCCCACCCCATTTTCATAAGCATTTGATGTCCTTTATTACTTTCCTCAATGTACTCATTTTGTGTTTTTGAATAATTCCCGCTGCTAAAAATATTCATAGAAAATATGCCGCATTGTAAATTTAAAACATTTTTTTGAAAATTTCAATGTAATTACAAAAAACTTGGTGGAGGTGAACGTGATGAAACTCGATCTCTATTATCACGCTCACGATGATCACGATCACTTCGATCTCGTTTTGAGACAGAAGTTGGAGGACTTAGACTTCGTCTTGATGATGGAGAATTTAAACGTTTTGGTGATAATCGAGACCAATGTGGTTGCCTACCAGAATTTCGTCGTGTTGTTCGTGGTGATGCTGAACGTGATCTCGAACGACTTTTACTTCTACTTTTAGATCGATAACACCGCTTGTTGATTCTTTTTGGTTTAACCACTTCAATAACAATTGGACTTGGCGATCGTGATCGTTCTCGAATTCCTTGTTCAATTTCTTCTTCTTTAGCTTTTTTGGCAGCATTTTTAACTTTATAATATTCATAGAGACCTAATTTTTCCCATCCCTCACTGAAAATAACAAGAAAAAAAAGAAAAAAATGTTTCAAATTATTGAATTGCTGGTAAAATAAATTATATATTGTACCCATCACGCGGCCGATCATGACTTGGTAATGAATAGAAAGCTTCAATTGCGCTAATAAGACGTTCACTAGGTGGAGTCGGAGGTGGCAGACGTAACTCTTCTGGATCTAGGGACTTATAACTACAATCTTCAAGTCGTATAAGTGGTACCATTAAACCAGCTGGTAGCTCATAATACGGAACCGATGGTTTAACATCCTCAACGATGACAGGTGGCAAAATGACTGGTTCCTGCATTAATGGTGGCGGTGGAGCATTAAAACCAGGTGGTGGTTTTGATAAATCTGGAATAAGGAAGTTTGGTGGTGGTACTTGATAATTATTTGATGTAGGTGCGGGTGGATTGGCGCCTGGCAATGTACCAGATATACTATTAAATAATGATGGAGGCGGTTTTGGATTCTACAAATAAATGAATATTTTGTTTAATTTCCAATTAAATTTTTTTAATATATTTTAATTCATACTAACCTGAAAACTTTCAAAATTTGTATCATTATTACCAAATGACGGTCTCGATTGTGGTGGTGGTGGCAAATTTATATTTGTTGGTGGCATTGTAATCTTTTGACTCATTAACGGTGGTGGTCCATTGTTATTCCTATTATCACTTCTACTGCTAGCAATACATTGTACTGGTAAGGATTGTTGATTTTGAATAGAGTTTCCATTTAAATTATTTGAATTATTTAAAACTGGTCCATCAATGCCAGGTGGCATTAATGGTGGTATTTGTTTGGTGACTACAACATTTTGTTGTTGTTCAAGCGATAGTTTCTGCGTGTCTAAAATTGCAATTTGTTGAGTCGCATGCTGTATAAATGCTTGATGTTGTTGCTTGTAACTGAATGAAAATCAATGGAAATACCGATTTAATTTATTTTATTTTAATTATTTTTGTATAAATTAAAAAAAAAAAACTATTCAACCGTGAATTCCAGATTGTTTTATTAACGATTTTAAACAATTCATATTCTTACTTTTCAAATGTAACCTGGGTCGCTTGCTGAATGGCCGTTACAATAGACGAATGTGTATTCAATAAGTTTGTTTTATATTCTTGCATTGATGAATTCGGTGATCGAAGCTTCGATATAACACATGCATCGAAAAAATTAGATTTTGATTCCCACAGTGAAAGTAATTTTAATAATTTTGCTTTCTGATCTTCTGTCGCAACTAAAACAATCAGAAACACGAAGAATTATTTGTGTTTGTGTATGTATGTGTGTGTGAGAATATCAAATTAACATTTAGACTGAAGTTA
The DNA here is from genome assembly GCA_011634745.2 of Catotricha subobsoleta. Lineage (NCBI taxonomy): Eukaryota > Metazoa > Arthropoda > Insecta > Diptera > Cecidomyiidae > Catotricha > Catotricha subobsoleta. The sequence goes on from JAABKK020018599.1 coordinate 9,282, forward strand.
TGAGACAAATTTCAACTTACTTATCTGTGCACTACAAAACATTGGAATAACGATATTTTCTAAATTGTTCTTCAAATCATCGGCACGTTTTCGAACGCTAAAAATATTAAAAGATATTTGAAATAACTTAATGTTGCAAAAATTAAAAAAAAAAAAAAATCGATCGATCGATCGATCGATAATATAACTGGAGAAAAGTATTTACTCACCAATGATGCAGTACATCATTAACTAAATAAATAAGATGCAACTTTTGTGAAAACGAAACGCCATTAACCAAAGCCCTAAAATAAAAAATGAACAAAAAAAAATTTTCTAGTGTTTTTCTTTTTTTTTGTTTACGTATCTCTGATTCATTCAATAAATACAGAAAAGAAATTGTAATTCATTTGAATGCAACAAATTATACAAAAAAAAAGTATGAGATTGTTTTTTGTTTCGTTAAATTCTTGGCCACAAGTAGGTGCCGCACAACAACATATGGTACAAAAGGTTGTTTTTTTCTTTCATTTTTTTTTTTTTTTTTTGTATCAAAGTACAGATAACGCGAATACGATTACGAGACTACTTGTTTTTATGTGACTATAATTCTTTTTTTCGTTTTTTTTTTTTTTTTGAATAATATCTCATTAACTTTCTACATTTAAATTAAGAACCCACGCGTACTTCTTTAAAAGGTATTGCAATAGAACATTGCATTTTGGCGAATCACTTGTATGCTGTAAAATCCAGTTTTTTCCTAAAATTTAAAATTACAGAAAAAAAACTATTATTTTCAAACACTAGTGCAATAAATATTTTTTTTTTTTTATTATTTACTTAACAAAAAAAAAAAACAAAAAAATAAACAAATAACTAAATAGAATTGCAGAAAATAAATGTTTTTTTTTAAAAAAAAAATTTCCTCTCAACAAAGCAAAAACAAAAAAAAAAAATTTTAACCGTACACTATTTTTGTCGGACAAATTTTTCCGTCAAACATAATGTTTGTTTGTTTGTTTGTTTATATTTTCTTATGAAACACCTAAGCAAAAAACGGCCGAAATTCTAATATTTTTCAAAGACAATATGTACAAATTGCTTGCTGAATGCTTACCTGATGAAATGCTATCCTTCGTACATGAATCAATAATTGGCTGCAGTATTGCATCAAATTCCGTTAATCGAATATTATTTTCATCGGCTTGATTGAATAATGTTTCCGTTTGTGCTTTAGCAATAGCTTCGTCAACTTGTGTTTGTTGTTGCTGAAGTAAAACCTGTCAGTGTTATATTATTCGGAAAAGAATAGCATTGATTTAGTGTAAAACGGAAGACAAAACGACATATGTATTAAAATATTGAAGATATTAAAATATTATGTTATGTATTTTATAGAAAATGTGTTAATGTGTTAATAATAATTGACGATGAGAGACAAAAAAAAGATATTGTTTAGAATACAAATAAATCTTTTCTTTATATTTTAATTAAATAGACGTCAGCAATTAATCAGTTTCAATAGTTTTCATATTTGTGTGTTTGGGTGTATTTTTAATCTATGGGGCCAATCCATTGATTTTGACTATACAAAAATTTGCGAATAAATCATATGTTCTAATTTATGAAATATTTATTAAATTGTCCATAAGACTACAGTGAATATAGGCAGAATAATTTTCATATTTATAGATGTGAGACTTAGATATAATATTGTTCACCGCCTCGCGCTTTCCATCTGAAATCATTTATTTTTCTTTTCGTACATATATAAAATATTTCTACAAAACAATAAAATGTTTGGATCAGAGAAAGAAAAATTCTCGGCCCTCGATGATACCATCACCGGGGTTATAAATGAAGAAATCTATTCATATATTATAGGGTATATGTGTGACAGTCCGTACGGGTTCAGTGCTAAACATTTCATTTCAACTCCCAATATACTATATTGTATATATACTCGGAACAAAATGTTTGATTTCATTCCGCCACCATAGTTAACAATATGGATTTTCAGATTTAATCAGTTAATTGGTATTGGTTGCAGTAATTAGCATATATACATATTCAACTTTACTTTCATGTTATTATTTTAAACGCTGTGATAATCTCTATACCTTAACAGTAGCTAAGATCACAATAATTACCCCATGTTGAGCTGATAAATTTTGCTCAGATTGTCGTATTTGATCTCTTAATGCATTTTGTTGAGTATTCAAAGCTTCAATTTGGTTTACAACATTTGCATTAACAATGTTCGGTATTGGTCCGCCAAGATTTGTTTGTTGTTGTTGTTGTTGTTGTTGTTGCGGTGGCGGTGGTCCATTTGTCGCCCAATTATTATGTATTTGAGGTGGATTATTATTACCAACCGATGGTAAGATTTGATGTGGATGCATTTGCTGTTGTTGTTGTTGTTGATGAGTTTGTGCCTGTGAGATGGATGCTTGTTGTTTCAAAACTGTAAGTAAACTCGCTAATTATTTCTTATGCTTTTTATTTAAGCGCAATTCTACTGTAACTTATTATATGATGAAAATTTTACAAAAAAAAACAAAAAAAAAACGCGGTTAAACAATTTAAATTTTGAATATCAAGCTTATTTGATGTTTATTCGAATTTACGTTTAGCCAATTTAAATTAAAAGCAAATTTTCGTTTTTAATTATCTTACTTGCTTGTTCCGAAGAGACTCTCCATTGATAATATTGATAGTATTCGCCGCCATACAAAAAACCAAATCGTGGATTGCCTTGTTGTTTTGCTTTTGTGATTGCTTCAAATTCAGGACCATTTCTGGCGACAAATTCAGCTAATTTGTCAATAATATTTCTTAAACCAGAATCTAAATTTAAAAATTTGCATGAAACTTTAATTTTGCACCATTAACTTTAATAATAGCAATTTATTGATTTAGTAAATTAAATTTTAATGCCGATGTCTAAAAATGGATGAATGAAGTCACCGACATTCATATGAATTTACATACCTTTTGGTGCTGTTGGCAAATCCATTTTGATAAATTTATTATGATTGTATTTATGTACATAAATTTGTGGCAGTTTAATAAACAAAGTAATTAGTAAATACAGAACTTTTTAAAATTTTATTATTGACCTCACATATTTTCACTTTAGTTGAAGCCACACATCCATATAATATATCTTCATACAACAAAAACGAAAAATCGAGGACAAAATGTCAACGTACAAGAATATAGCCGCGTGATTCTTGCACGATATGCGATGCTATATTATGAGTTGTCAAATTTTGTGATTTTCGGTTATTTTTGTTTTGTCTTTATTTTTACAATAATAAGTTTTGTTTTTTTTTTTTTTAACAATCGTAGTTATTTCAACTTTTATTACTCATTAATTATTATTTTATTATTTATTACATGCAATTCATATTGTTTTTCGGCAATTTAACACTTGCGTATCTTAAATGTTGCAATTATGAAAAATCCGTCATGTGAACGGAGTCTAACGAACGCTTGCTTAATTTTAATAAAATATTATATTAAGTCTTATTTGGCGTTATACGTTTTACCAAGAATTTGTTGTCACTTTTCATTTTGGAATACAATAAAGAAGAATTACCGATAAAAAAAAATGAGCCAAAAATTTCCAAAAAAGTTAGAAATAATCTTTAAAAACAAAACTATAAAAATCTGTATTTGGTCTCATCTGAACATAGTTGAAATATGACACAATTTTGACATGTTCAACACCGTAAAACTAGCAGGGGTATGTTCGCTATTGGCATGAACGAAATAAATATATTCACATCGTCTAAATTCACTGTTGTCGTTTTTCTGCGTTTTAAGATAATTATTGTTCATCCAAAAGTCATCCTAGGATTATATCATAAATACATATAAACCGTTTCCTCGTTATAAATAAAGAGAAATAAGATGTGATAGGCGTTAAAAACCAAAATAAATACGTCACAAGTGAAAAATATTTGAGAAATTTCAAATATACAACATTTTTACGTAATTAAGATCTTTTTGAGTAAATTTATCTAACCCAACTACCTCATGTAGGTAACTTGGAGTTAGTAGTCGATAGCATAGATAATACAGATTTTTATCGACAATTTACCCCAGATCTTTTTGGGTATAAACTCGGAAACGTTTTTTGCATGGAAAATTATACCGAATACCGAGAATACCTAGTTTTTAATGAGTACCCCTGATATGATTTCTTTTATATGGACATATATTTGAGTATAATGAGTATGTTGAACTGTGAATTCTGATTTAGATTCTGAAACTGAAGCAAATTCTGATAATGTTTCATATTCAAATATGGTGTCATCTAAAGTACTTATCAATTCTGTGAGCGTTTTCAAATCTTAGGGATGTTTGACCACCTATTCTATTTGATATATACGTCAAAAATAATCACTATTAGGGAACATCCATAAATGTCGTTAATGGGCAGGGGGGACTAATCGAGAAACGGACAAAAATGGACAAGGGGTGGGAGGGTTTACATTAATTATGGACGTCCATGAATTTTCGTGTTTTAAATACAAAATTGTATAAATTAATAAAAAAAAAATAGTATTATGGACGTCTATCACGGAGGGAGTCTGTAAAATTGGACATAAACAGACAAGGGGTAGGGGGGAGTCAAAAAATGGCTGAACATCCTGGATGTCATTTATGGACGGTCCCTTATAATGGCTACGCTTATTTTTCGATCATGATAGATAATTTAGCAGCGATTACTATCGGTTTGCGTTCTCATATAAACAATAGGACATGATTTTAAATTATTGTTGAACTGAAACTTTGTACTACTCGATAAGCGCGCACCATTCGAGGTTAGGTATTGGTTTTTGACTGAACGACTATTTTTGTACCGATTATAAGCAGATGACGCTTCGATCGAGGTTAGTTAAAAATGGCTGAAATCATGCCCTATTGCAAATAGGTCGCACAAGTTAATTGAGCTATGATACATCATACCAAAGAACTATGATTATCATACCAAAGAACTATGATTATCATACTTTTAATGGACCATAGTGGACATACCCACACATGGAATCCATGAAATGTTTAATGGAATCGGGCGGCACTAGGTGGTTCCAATAATTATTTGAACCTATTTCAGAAGTTCAGAAGATTTAGTTTATATTCTTGAAAAATCATGAAAATTCTTGAAATTATATTAAATAGAGATAGGGAATAGGGTATGATAATCTACTATGATTATCATCAATTGCTTACGTAGCTTGCTTGAAAATAATAGAAATTAATAATTTATTTCGTTTAAACCACATTCGTTAATGCAGGCTTATATCTGAGTCGATTGTCCGTAGCTTTGTATAAATGTAAAGAATTTATGTATGCATTCATTCTCCTTCATGAAATGTATTTAATTAAAATCTGTTCCACATAAATATTTAAAAGCCACATTACACGATGAAACACCATAGAACATTTCATCGGACATTCTGTGTATATTTCAAAATTTAACATACAACATGTTCGTTCTAAAAAATGTATGAGATCTATGAAAATGTTCTACGAAATGTTTTATCGTGTAATGGTGGCTTTAAGTGCCATACGTGAACGCATCCAAATGAAAATATGTAGAATAAAAAAAGTTCTAATACATTATCTGATAACTAGCTGGAATGTCAAAAGTGTGTTGGCATATCAATATAATTTATAGTCTCATATTCTTACGGTTGTTAAAAATGTTTAAAGATTTTAGAAATAATTAAGAAACATTCAATTATGAATTATAGCGCTAAGGGTGGAGGACATGTACTTCCGCTTGTTTATAACAATCGTAATGATTCACAAAATGATCAAAAACGAACAACAGTTGAAGTAAAAATTTTATGTTTTGATTTAACTTATTATAATGCTACAACACAATTTTTATTATGTTGTACCGGAGTTTTTGTATTATATTTAATGTATGGCTATATGCAAGAATTGATATTTACACTTGATGGATTCAAGCCGTATGGATGGTTTTTAACATTAATACAATTCGGTTATTATACGATATTTGGTTATTTTGAGCGAAAAATTGAAGATCCCACCAAAAATCAAATTCGAATGATACCCTTGAAGACATACAGTTTTCTAGCATTTTTAACATTAGGAACAATGGGACTATCAAATTCTAGTTTAGGCTATTTAAATTATCCAACACAAGTTATTTTTAAGTGCTGTAAATTGGTACCGGTTTTGATTGGAAGTGTACTTATTCAAAAGAAAATGCATGGACCATTGGATTTCTTAGCAGCAATTGCAATGTGTATTGGATTAACCGCTTTTACGTTAGGTATAAAATAATTTCTTTTTTAAATATTTATTTATTTATAATTCTCGCGTTTTAAACAAATAAAACTCAGAATAACCTAATTAATATTTAATTCTGACATTCTCTTTTGCTTTGTCCATATTTCAGTTGATTCACAAATTTCACCAAATTTCAATACAATTGGTGTTATTATGATTTCTACGGCACTTCTATTTGACGCTGTTATTGGAAATGTACAGGAAAAAGCTATGCGTGAACATAATGCACCAAACAATGAAGTTGTATTATATTCATATGGAATTGGTTTTATTTATTTACTTGTTATCTTATTAGCTACAGGAAATTTAGTATCCGGTTTGAGATTCTGTGCAACAGTAAGTTTCTATATTACTTATCGCTTATTTCATATTTTTATTATACATATTTATTATGTATTAGGTTTCAATTATTATATGTTTTTTTTTTCTTCTTAGTATCCCATTCAAACGTATGGATACGCATTTTTATTTAGTTTATCCGGATATTTAGGAATTCAATTTGTATTGACTTTAGTCCGAACATGTGGGGCACCATTAGCCGCAACAGTAACAACCGCAAGAAAAGCTGTAACCATAGCTCTTTCATTTGCATTTTTTAGCAAACCATTTAGTTTTCAGTAAGTATATTTTAAAATAATATTGAAAGAATTTGAGTGGAAAGCCTTTCGGTTGCTTAAAATGAGATTAAATATATCGCGCTGGCTTCACGAGAAAATGACTCTTATTGCAAAATCCAAAAACAAAGAGCTCTTATTAAAAAATCCAAAAAAGAAAAATCGCTCGTATTAGAAAATGCACTGAACTTTTCATATAAATTTGAATAAAAGCGATTTTTTTTTCGATTTTTTAATAAGAGCCTAAAATTTATTCTTCATATATCTCAAAACATTTTATTTTGAGTTGGTGCCATATTTGAGAAAAATTTGATGCAAATTTCGTATATTTCGTATAATGAATGTTTATGTTTTTATTATAAATCTCTTTATAATTATATGAGTCGATGTAATAATAGAAATGCTTTATAATTTTAAATAAAATACCATATATTTTATTTATTGATGATCTTAAATTACAAATTCGAGCTCATTGATAAAAATAAAACCGTATTTTATTTAAAATTATGAATTTTAAATTTTCTACCAATTTTAGAAGTTTTGGTAGCAATGGTAGTATAAACAGGTGCTAGTTCTAGTATCGCAACCGCATGCGGTCTTAATTAATCGAATGGATATTTTATTTAAAATTTCTGCACGGCGCATTCAACTTCACTTAAATTCTTACAAAAAAAAACTAAAAAAAACACAATAAATATTATTAGTTATATTAATTTTTCAGGTATTTGTGGTCTGGTTTAATTGTTGTGCTGGGAATTTATCTAAATGTTTATAGTAAACGAAATAAAATAACGTTTAGTGAATGTGCTGTTAAAATACGACAATTTTGTGGATTATCAAAATACTATTCATCGAACAATTCAACCAAAAGAGCACTACTTAACGTATAAATTTATATATTTTATGTTTATGACTTTTTGTTAAATCAAAATTATTTTTACTTGCAAATATATTAAATATTTAGTATATGTTAATAACTTATAAGCTGTATTAATTTCCTTACATTTACTAGGCAATCTTAAATATTTTGCTTATCTAAATGTTAGTTTCGTTTATCTACGCAATCGTTATAGAATATAGACTATAATTATATCCTGTTTTCCATAATATGATATGATTTGCATACAGCCGCCAGTCACTTTAAATTTAAAGTTGATTTAAATTTTTGAAACGTTTATGCGCCTAAATGTAAAGCGACCTTAAATATATAACACAATCTTTAAAATAATGAGGTGTTTTGTTTATGCACCATGTATGTGTCTAACTACAAAATCATTAAATTGCTTGTTATAAAAATCATTTAATAATTAATAACAGTCAATCTTATTATTATTTATTGATAAGAAATAAAAAATTAAACACAAACGAAAATTTTTGAAAATGTCAAAAGAGTAGTTAAAGTCGCTTTAAAAATAAAGTGGTTTTTAAAGTCGATTTATATTCTTAATCGCACCATTTTAAAGTCGGTTTAAATGGGTGTTTATGCGCACATTCCGTAAAAATTTAAATCGACTATACATTAAAACCGACTTTAAACGTGCGCGCATAAACATAGTCTTATAAACCTTTTATTGCTTTATTTTATTTAATCATAGAGCATATAGTAACCAATGTCAAAATATGGTATAATCTGGAACTATTCGAAATAATCAACTAGACTCGCAGTCGTGTCCATGTTACCACACCAAATAAAAAAAAAATATATTGAACGATTTCTATACTTTTTAGTTTTTGGTACCCAATGATGCATATATGCAATTATTTTCCAAAATCAATCATAATTACAAAAAATATATGTATATATACAGTGCCGTCAAAAAGTTTGAGACCAAAATGCAAAATTTTCGTTTTTTTCACAAATTTAACACTATTTCTATACGAAATTTATTTATTTGAGTTTCAAACAATTGTTTTGGAAAAAATACATAAAAAAATTCAGATTTCGTATAGAAATAGTGTTAATTTTAGGAAAAAAAACGAAAATTTTGCAAATGGTCTTAAACTCAAATAAAAATAGTGTTAATTTTGTAAAAAAAAAAATTTTGCATTTTGGTCTCAAACATTCTGACGGCAGTGTAAATTTATACCCCAAATAGATGATCTAGACAAAAATTCGTAGGCCAATTACTGGTGACAAACAAATTCTATTTGCTGGAAATTAAACAAACATGTTTTTATCAAATAACTCGGAATTTTGTTCAAAAAATGAAAAAAAAACTACATAAGTCGACTTATAGATTATAGTAAAGTGAACCCAATGATTCTTTTTTTGATACTCTCGATGTTCTCAGGTAGCCCAAAGAGATCGCTGCAATATAACAAAAAAATGCTTTGTAAGATTTGTAATACACATAAGAATGAAAAGTATTAATCTTAAACTTAAATTCGTGTGAAAAGCTCTCGTACGAATTTTCAGTTTCAGTTTAAAATTAATACTTTCCATTCTTATATGGATTACCGGCTGAAGTTTTTAAAAAAATATTACCCGAAAAAAGTTTCTTGAAGTTTTTGTATGAAAAAATTATTTTTTTTTTTTGAAAAAAGTTTTTTACGAGTTGTTGCAAATAATCAGGTGATCATTTTATTGTATTGCCGTTTTTCGTTTGAGTTTTGGAACTATTTCGTTTTGGGTCGTGGGACCCAATTTTCTAATTTTTTTTTGCACTTTTTTTACATATTGAGTTGGAACTCGGGTGTGGCCAGACAGATTTGGATGGTAAATATTTCAAAAGATGCAGAATTAAATTTCTGTACTAGCCTTTTTTTCTGAACCTCCAGGATATTTTTTTATTGAATTTCTTCAAAAATTCAGTATTATTGACTTTACGATCAAAATACCAAAACAGGGTAAAATTTTGAAGATATTTTGATTCTGCGTCCAACGGTACGTCAATCATTAAAATCCATCAAGCCAATCGTCACAAAAAGTTGAAACAAAACTGATTGTTTACAAATTGTAAGTAAGGTGAAAAGCACTTATATAGAAAAAGTCAACAATGTGTGTGTGTGTGGTATACATGTGTGGAAGTGTTTTATTATTTTGATTATTAATTTAAGTATTTATTTTTTTGTTCATTTGATTGTAGATATGTTATAAAAATCTGATATACATATAAAGAAAAAGGAAACTTGTTGAAATCTCATTCAAAATATTATACATGGGCTAAATAACAATAGCCTATA
>JAABKK020018610.1:0-19376 GCA_011634745.2 Catotricha subobsoleta
TATTTTCCGAGAAATATGTTCGAACGTCCGTTGTTCCAAGCAAAATCCAAAATAAAATACCGGAGAATGGCCCAAGTGGAGTCGTTCAATTTCAGAACTAGATGAACTAATACTGTATAATATGATTTGAGTACAAAAATCTTGATTGATACAAATAATAATAAATTCATTGTCTATTAATAAATCATCTAGACATTATTGGTTAGAATACTGAATATAATATAGAATGTAATATGTGAAAAACAAGTTGGGGAGATTTTAACTGCTGTAATCAATTTTATTGTCACCATATTATGAAAATCTCGCCCAAAAATGTATAAGTGACTTCATTAAAGTTTCCGTATATCTGAAAGCGAAATTAAAAACTTTAACAACAATTAGAGTCTGAAACGTCAATGAAAATTCCGATGCATCGAACTTATACATCAAGCTATACTTAATAACCCAAAAACTACTAATTTTTTTTTTTGTTTTTTTTTTTATAAGAAACGTTGAACTTCAAGATAATTTAAAGGCAAACTATAAAATGTTTTTATAACATAAAATTTTGTAATAAATTATCGGATTACGCATGTCAATAAATATTCAGTAAATTTTCAATCTTTTTGCCATATTATGAAATGTAATGTTTAATAATCATATTATTTAAATATGTGGTCTCAACTTTATCGATATTTTCTAAAACACAAAAGCTTAACGAAATGAGATGAAAAAAAAAACTAATTATAAATTCAGTTTTTTATTTCAACTTTTTTTTTTTTTCGTTTTTGCTACTATCATCATAATATTTTCGTAGTTTTAACTAAAATTTAAAACATTCATATCATCTTCGGAGGTCTCTTTTAAATACCTTTATTATGCATATTTAATTTAAATATCATTATAATATTTGGCACATATATTTTTTGACGTATTATCTTATTAATTTTAAGTTATACTCAAAAATCGATGTTCGAAAGTGCAGAACTAAATGTCAATTATTAAGTATTTCGTTGATAATGAAATACATTTTTTTTTATGTTTTGAAATAAGTTATATGTTATTCCGATTATTTGGGCTATTTCCCTTTTCAGATTATGATGCATTTGCATATTGGATAGATATCATGATTTTAAGTAAGACAGAATAAATTTTTCCAGATGGTTGATTAACTGGAGACCACCTCCGTCTTGATCTTTGTGAAGAAAATGATCAACAAATAATTTCATACCATACAATGGTATGAAATACATAAAATCCATTCCATCACGAGATATAACCAGGTTGAACTTTTCATACCATTTTAATATCTTTTAATGGTTATTAGTAACTGCTAACTGTTCATACCATATTACGCTATATGTAATTATTGTAGGAAAAGTCGAAAATACACCTAGTTCTAGATACATAGAATACTAGATATGATATTGCGCATATCAACAATACTTGCCAATCCTTTTTTTCGTTTTATATGTTTATACACGGTCCTTGGTACCGCGTAGCCCATCTGGTTGTGCGAAAGAGAATGCAAATAAAATACATGTACACGAAGAAAAAAAAGATATTTGTGTTAAGCGCTAGAAAGAATTGTTCAACTGCGAATTGATAAACAGCATAAATAGTATGAGAAAGTTTCTCAAGACAAGTAATTTATATCAAAAGACAGGATAATTTTTCAATCGATTAAGTATCTCAAATAATTTTCAAAATATTTTAAATGAATTTTATATTAATATGTCAATCCATCAATCCATCAAAAACTTATGTCTCTAGCAGAATGGTCGCATTGCAACGCTATCAGCCAAACGAGACGTCTAGGGCAGAGATCAGTCGGGTATCCGAAATACCGAAAATATAGTTTCGGGTCTGACCCGACACGAAACTTTCGGATCGGGTTTTATCCGACCCGAAACTTGCGGATCGGGTATTATCCGACCCGAAATTTTCGTATTTATAATAGTATTTAATTTATTTATTTATTTTTATTTTATTTATATATTTATTATTATATGTGTATTATTATAAAAACCAGTTAATTTATTTAAATAATATTTTTTTTATTGTATTTTATACATTATTATCATAAATCCGAGAATTTCGGGTCGAATCAGACCCGAAACTATATTTTCGAGTCGGATAGAGACCAAACCATTCAGTCACGGGTCATCCGATGAAGAATTTCGGATATTTCGGATACCCGACTGATCTCTGGTCTAGGGCTAAAATAGCCCATGACTGACCCCCATTTATTTCAAAAGACGCAATTTTTACAAAAAAAAAAAACTTAAAGTGTAAAAATTAACATTATAATTGCTTTTGGGAACGGTCGGATGGCTATATGTTGAATGGACAAAAATTACGTCTATAAATATAAATGGAAGTTGCGTAGTGCTGCAATACGTCCATTGAGCTCGAGGCATTATTGTCCGTAAAATATTTAATGATAATTTCATTGTTAAAATGCAAAGATTTAATATCCTTTTTAAAATATTGCTTCCTCTTTCATAAATGCTGTCGATAATTATTAAATTCTATCCAATAAATAAAATAAAATATTATGATCGTCTGTAATTAATTAACTAATAAAATAAAATTACGTTATTTCCATGGTGATGATGGGCTATGTCGTCTTAAAATATTCAAATTAAATAAAAAAAACCTTTATTAAATTTGGTTTTGAAAGGCTCGACAAAAATTATAAAAAATATTTAAAATGAAGAAAACCCATAAACAATTATTTACGACTATATGGAAGGCTGTGTTTTAACACTCAAGTTAGGCACAATTTTGAAAGATGAAAAAAGGTGCCATTATAATTATGTTTTTTTTTTTTTTCTTCGTTACGTTCAAAAACGAATGATGATGAGAATGGTTTAATTACAAGAAGCACCGCAGCATGCCAGAAAGGTATGCAGAGTTAATATTATTTAGATTATTAATACACAAGACACAAACACAACATACGATTATGTTTTTCTACATTCAAAATAAACTAATAACTGTTGGATGAGACCACACACCAGCCATCAAATAACAATATATCATTTAATATATTTTATATTGTTGTTGGCTGAAATTGTGGTGGCTGATGTTGCTGCTGTTGCACTGATATATTCATATATTTTTGGGGCCAATATCTGTTTTCTTATACACCTCGAAAGGTAAGCATTTATAAGCAACAACTGTAACAACAACAACAACAACAATCGTATTTCGTTTTGGGAGTTGGTATGACCAATAGGATTAGAGAATTATAGTGCAACCTAAATTCATATAATTTTTTCCATTTATATTCTTATGGAATAACTTTCAAGATCATTAAATTATTATTTTCATAGAAATGTAAAAAAAAAAAAGAAAAAATTGTTTTTGTGAAGAATGTTAAATACTGAAGTAAATATAAGGTGTTATGACTTGTTGAATCGAATACATTACATATTGGTAGTTATTTCGAATTTATATTATTATTTTTTTGTCCATTATTGAGGTTACAATAAAAACTTAGTTAAGGCGCCTATCACCTATTAACGTACTCGACCTAAATCTAGTTGATGACTGTGAAGAATCCAAATAAAATAAATGCTATATTATGGAACATGGACGCCTTAAGGGACATCACATATTGTAGTAGTGGAGGTTAAAAAAAAAGCCACGAGGTTCTACCTTGTGGGTCACTTGAGCACATCGAAGATCTCATTTATTTTCAAAATCCTTTTAGCACGTTAGTTAGAGGACAAAATGCAACTCAGAAAATCATGGTAGAAGGTATGAAAAAAAAAGTCGATCCACCCTATTGCCCAATAAATAAAAATTATAGTCTAGACATTAAACTATAATTTGCAACAAGAAAAAAGCTTCTATGAAATTAAATTACATTAAATATTGTTTTAAATTATCTCGATTAAATTATTTAATCGTCGATAAAAATTTATAAATTAATTGAAGAATGCACATGCAATATTTTTGCGTCCAATTAGAAATTCCTTTTGTTATTATTTGACTTTATCCTGAAGCAATAAATCTGTGTTTGCCATTCGTTATTATTTAGCGCAGACGGAAATAAATATCAAACATAAAATGATTCGTCAAATCATTTCGTTCGTTAAAGTTGAAAACTATAATTCGACACTTAAATATATGCTTTAAAGCTCAAAATCAATTCACAACAAATAAACAAAAAAATCATAAATTATTTATTTATTTAACTTATAAGACCTACCGTTGATATATTTTAACTGTCTGTTGATTATAAAATAAAATATTTCTAATCCTTTATTTTTTTTTTATTTGATTTTTTTTTTTTTACCCATTTCATTATGCCCACCCAGATACCGTTCATAATGTGTGTTACCTACAACACATTTTCGTAGAGCTTTTTTTTTATTATTATTATTATGTTGATGCTTTTTTTTTTTAATTTTATTTTGATTTTAAGCATTAACGCATATTTAAAATGCCATTGCAAAAAAATAAATTTTATAGTTATTGAATTAAAATTATTAATCATCATTAACACTAATAAACGTTTAGCAATTAAAACAAAAAAAAAAAAAAACAGAAACAGAAACAACACACAACAAAAATTATAATTATCAATTTTTATATTGTCACTCAAACGCGCTCTCGATTTTCGAATAATATTATCGTGTTTAGTCAGCGTGTCGCCAATAATGGGTGAGTGGACAACGTGTCTGTTTCTCCTGCCATATATTATATATATTATATATATTAGGGTGGTTCGTTTTTTATATGACAGTTCCAAAAGTTTCGATTTTTCTAGCTCCAAAAGTATTAAACGTAGTATTAAAACGACCATTTTTAATGTTTTGGTCCAAATTTTTTTAAATTTTAGTTTTTTATCTTCTATAGTAAGTCCTATAAATTTTGAAAGGATTAATGAAACTTCAAAAGAAGTGAATCCGGTCAAGTCCTTGGATATTGAGATATAAGGGTTCAAAGTTTGAAAAATGCCAAAAATCGATGATTTTTTCAAAAAAAAATTTTTTTTACATCTTTTAAGCCTCATAACTTTTGAATGGGTTTATTCTCAGGATTAAATTACGAAACTTTTTTCTATAGAAACCATGCCGGTAAATGATATTGAGATAAATAATCGGGAATAAGGTAAAAAAAAAGTCAATTATCGATGGTTTTTTTCTAAATTTTGGTTTTATTTCATCAAAGAAATCATTGAACTTATATTTTATGTTTATTTATTTATTTTGAAATTAAATTTTGTGAATATATGTTGAAATAAAACAAAAATTATGAAAAAATAATAGATTTTTGCCATTTTTTTGAGTTTCGAATTTTCATAAATCCATTTAAAAGATGAAAAAACACAAACACTCAAAATCACAACTTCAACTGGATTGCGCGCGGTGGCTAAAATTTAAAAAAAAATCGGACCAAAACATTAAACTTGGTCGTTTTAGGTCCAAGTCACATCTAAAAATGCTTTTGGAGCTAGAAAAATCGAAACTTTTGGGAAACGAACCACCCTAATATATATATGTATGTATATATATTACGTTCACATTATAATAATATATTTAATTTAATGATCATCATCATCAGGCATAGCATGATACTAAATTTTCAGAAGTGCCATAAATATTTACATAAGTTTAAGATAAATATTAGTTTCTTCGTTTTTTTTTTCTTTCTGGCCATTTTATTTGCAGTAAATTTTATTTATACGAATGCGATTCAACTACTTTATTTTTATGAAAACCAAAAAAACACAAAAAAATTAAGAGATAAATAAAAAGCAAAGAAATAAAATTTAAAATATTAATTAACTTGTTTTTATAAAAAAAATAAAAATAAAAATCAAAAAGAAAAAAAGAAGGAACAAAAGATAAAGAAAAACTATTTTAAGGTTACCAAAATATATTGGTTAATTTGCATTTAATTTACCTAAAATGTTGGTTTTATTGTTCTGCTTTGTGGCTTTTTGTTTTACAATAATATTCTTTTTGTTTTTTGTTTTTTTTTTTTTAATTTTATTTTATCGTTTTGGTTATTGAAATTTTTCTATATTTAGTCATATTTGTTCACCTCGCGCGCGGTCCCAGAAGTTAAAATGACGGTGGCTATAATAATTTTTTTGAATAAAGCAATCAAATTAACTTGTAATGTTTAAGGCTATAAATTATAAATTTATAAATACGCGCTTATCTTCCTATGATTTTTTTTTTTTTTTTATAGAATTTTCGTAATAATTAAAAATACTTTTATAGATAAATAAATGAATGTGCAATTTTTTTCTTCTTCAGCTTTTATGAAACATATTCTATTCGAAATAAAAGTTTATTCGAAAAATGTTAATTCCAAATAATTAAGCCATAAATTAATAATAATCATCAGAAACATCAAATTAATTGTATTATCGTCATGCTTTAACAACAACAACAACACAAATTTTATAATAATTTTACAACTGCAAAAATCTGCGCGTTTATATTAAATATATTTTATATTTGGTATTTTTTTTTTGGAAGGTTCTGTACAAGGCGCCAATCATAAATATTTAATGCAATGATGTTGGTAGGTTAATATCTTTATTTCTTGATAAGTAATTAATTTATGTATTCAGTCGAATTCAGTACGGTAAACAGTTGTTTAGAATACTTAGTTAATTTTGTTGTTGTTGTTGTGTCTTTTCTAGAAATGAATGTTTATTTGAATTCGGAATGGGTAAACTTTATTAATCTGTTTATTCAGATCTATATAACATCCGGTTAGTCGCATAAACCCCTCACCAAACTTCTTGCAAATGCAAATTAATCCGAAAATTTTTCAATAATTTAAATCAGCCAATGTTTGGTTATTGGTCCTATTTGGGTAAAGTACTTAAAATTTCATTTAATAAATTCTTGCTGATCTCTTTCAACCAAAAATAAATCCATACTTACCCATCAATATTAATATACATTAATAAAAATGTATATAGCTTTAAATAATCTAGAAAAAAAAAACATCGGGTACTAAACATTTGACAAGCTTAGTTTCATATTGCCTATTCAAATTCATTGAAAAGAAAATTTAATTAAAGAGATTTTCCCATGGTCCGTTTAAGCAATATACCCACCACAGTCATTCGAGTATTATTATTCAATTTCTTCGAAAATGAACTATAAATACAAATATTTATTTTGCATGGATAATTTTCTTCTGTGTTTGATATTTAAAAAAAAAAAAAAGAAAGAAAAAGACTAACGTGCACAAATAACAATACTAAACGAACATAGTTTAGTTTGTATATGCTATCATTAAACAATGCAAAAATAACTACAAACTAAAGAGAGGAACACAAAAAGCAACAACAAGCAAGCAAACAGAACACGACTTAAAAGATGTTCTCTACACGCCAAATTGTATATTTATCAGGTATTAGAAGTAGGTACTTACTTAAGAAACGGATAATGTTGGTAATAATACAAATACATAAAATTGAATATATTATGATGAGAAAATGTAATTAACCGTAACAAAAAGGAGAGATTATATTCAATAATATAATATATGAAACAAACATATAATAATCTTTGAGCATTATCGGTCATCCGTATGATTGTTTGTATGTTATGTTTTTTCTTTTTATTGTGAATAGTACACAATATAATCTACCTGATGGTGTATAACTTTTATGCATATATATGCAGATAAGTATAATTGCAATATCTGTGCAAATATAAATAGATATCAGTGGAAGTAAAGTACGTCTTCTTTATAGTTTTAGTTATATGAATATGCTTATTTAAAAGTATTATATGTACGGTGGATATGGATACTGTTCCACATTGACTATGAAAGATTAAACATTCAATTTTTTTTTGTCGATATCAGAGATGGTAGTGTACTGTGGATACGTTTCATGGAAAATTTGCCATATGGATATGTTTCCAAAAAAGTTTTCCACATATCGTTTTTAGAACGGTACCTTCATCCTCAGGCAAAGTAGTGAGATATAACTGCAGGCCTGCAACGTAAGTGATATAGCAGGGGGAACCAAATGAGACAAGGAACACCTATTTTTTTTTCTAGGGGAGGCTAAATTTAAAAATTGAAACCGAATGTTAAGCTTTTCTTACACACAAAATGTATTACGAAAAAAGATACTATTTTATAATAGTTCTAGAGTAGGCATAAAAGTTTATCAGGGATCAGAATTTATGTATGTAGATATAACACAATATCACGAGTTACGTAATAAATTATAACCAAGGATTTTCGTGAACCATTTACAATCAACGCATTGTATTTTTCATTAGTTAGACCTATTCTGGAATATGATTGTGTAGTTTGGATGCCATTCTATAAAATACATGTAACAAGAATAGAGCAAATTTAAAATATTTCACTATATTCAATATTATACGCATTAAAACATAACTTTAACTATGATTTTCCATTTCACATAGAGAGAAACAAACTGTATAAAGTATAAATTCACTTGATACTTGAAGATAGAAGAATCGCGTTTTGTGTTGTGTTTACTGTTTATATAGGATTTTATAATCGATGTTATCGATACTCCTGAATGAAAATCTCTGGTAAATATCAATGTAGACCTTACAGGGTATAATATTTTAAACTGTTAATTACATAGAACCAATTACAGTTTAAATGAACTTTTAAATAGATTTAGTAGACTTTTTAATGAATTTTTTGAGCTTTTGCATTTTGGTTTATCGGTTTTTTTTCCTCTTTTTTTTCACTGCGGTTGATTGCTCTTTGGAGGTTGGACCTAATTTTTGGAGCTCATGAACCAAAAACCGTTATAGATCAACTCCAAAACTTATATATTTTGACCGGGCAACTATGTAGCGTCTAACGATGGGTCATTAAACTATATCCATCCACTAAATCCTGAGAAAAAAAAATATAAATATAAATAACAAAGAATAAATTGAGTAAAATAGAAGTATGTAAAACAGTAGAATTTAAATTAAAAAAATTGAATATATATTGATGTGATGTATTATATTTGTAATTATAGTTGTAATCGAATGAATAAATAAAATGATCGACACCGCATCGATACCGATTTATATAATCAGTCATTGTTCGTTCCAATGTTGACCAATTTCGCAAAACCATTGTTGCTTCATATTTTCTTGTTTACTTATTAAATGACTGACAATGAATATTACATTATATAAATTAAACTTAAGCTCCAAGAAGTCTAGCAGAAATTATTTATTTGGGCTCCAATCTGTCTAGTATTCTTTTTCCTTTGATAAATATCTATCCAAGATCTGAAATTATCTGTTTTAATTTGTTCAAGGGGCCCATTGCTAATATCATCTTTATAGTTCCTTGGCAAATTTACAATACATATGCTCTGCAAATAATGCTGTAACATAACATATTAAATTGTACTTATAACAAAATATGTTTATTTTTTCTACAAATTAGAGAACAGGTACATCATTACATTCTTACCCACAAACAATTTTTTTTGTTCAAAATTTTTAATCTTTTCATAATAACAAACTCTTTTGCACCAAAAATATGTCCCGGTAATAATACAAAAAAATTGAAAAAGTAGTTGTAAGTGTAGTTGTAAGTGTAACCCTCTTCAAATAAGCAATTGTTATTTTTTATAATCTAACAATGCAATATTCAAATTAGTAAACCATTCTTATGATTATGAATTCTAATTGTTTTGTGACTTACTTGCTTTAAAAATTAAAATGTATGTAGTTTCTGTTAATTTTCTGTGATTCAAGCCTCTGCAGTGAAACGGTAAGTATACATTAAATTGATCATTTTTGGTATTAGTCAAACGTTTTGCTAGCGCATTGCCATAATAGACTTACAGAAAAGTATATTTTTAAATTTGAATATTGATGTTGATATTTTCTTATTATTTCTTAAATATTGGTAGAAAAGTGGATTTTTAATAAGATAAGATTTATATTTTTCGCACCAGATCCAACTCGTGATCCAAGATTTTTTTTTTTTTTTTTTAATATTAGCTGGAAGTTTGTTTTATGGATAATGTTTGAACATTTTCTAAATAAAAATAAGTTTCATTTTAATAGTGCAATTTTGGAACTTTTTTATTCATTAATATGCTAGGGAATTTTGCTGTTGTCAAGACAAATGTTAAAAATAATACGCTAGTAATTTATGTAAGGGAGCGGTAGCAAAAAATAGCTATAATTAGTTGCAGGCCTCTTAAACATACTAATTTTCTAGGTAAAAGTGAAATCTTTAAATATATTAATAGTCAAAATTGGTTCCAATGACCTATTATTTTTCTATGTCAATCATACAAACCATCATCACTGGTGGATGTACAACCTTGGTGGGTAGGTAGAGCAATTGACAAATTAATTGGTAAGTGTTTTGTTTAGAAGTCAAGCCAGTTATGTAAATGGAGTCTTTTGTTCGTAAATTTTGTTTGAATAAGGGAATATTTCTTTGGAATTACATTACTTTGCTAAATAGCGAGCACGTCTGAAGCTATTTGGTCCAAGATCGGAGTCGAAAGCTCGAAATCAATAATCACTAGTAAAGTAGTAGTATCAATCCATATTCCATATACTTGATTTTGCCATTTCGAGATTAGGCGTTATACGTATACAAAAAACGTCTATAAAAATAACAAAAATTGTATTCACTTTATATAAGAATGGTTCGTTAATAAACCAATTAGGCAGGGCTTGGAAAACCTTTATTCTAAAAATAAGAGGTTCTTAATTTTTTATTGATTCTATGAAGTGCGATCACTTCAGTATCGTTATTGTCTATTAAGAAGGGTTTAGAACATGATTTCAGGATCCAAGAAAAACTATCTCCAAAGAACCGAAAAAATAAAGGTTCCGAAAATAAATTCAATCTAAATGCATTGTATGCTTGGTTTTTTGGATGCTAGAATTTTGTTCTAACCCTTCTTAATAGACAATAAAGATACTGAAGTGATCGCACTTCATAGATTCAGTAAAAAATTAAGAATCTCCTATTTTTAAAATAAAGGTTTTCCAAGCCCTGCCAAATAGGTTTATTAATTTGGTAATCATATCTTAGCTAGCCATTCAAGTATTCAACTCTGTATCAATACGAAATAGAAAATAGAAATTAAAAGTTGTCAAATAATCAAATAATCAAATAATCAAATAATCAACCAGTGAATTAAAAATGATAAAATAATAATAATAAAAACAATAAACATCAATAAAATAATACTTAATAAATGCCATATATATTTTATTTGAGTTGATTAATTAAACATAACATACTTAAAACATTATTTGATTTTCCAAATGTACTTTGTTTATCAAAAACACAATAAATAATGTGAGAATTAAATATTTGAAATATGAAAAGAAGAAAAGAAATTCCTTAACGCGTTTTGATTTGTCTTTTATTTTTATTTTTTCTCTCTTATTTCTTCTTCTTCTTTTGTGAGTTAAATTAACACAAGGTAATTCCATCATCTACAATAAATACATTTTCAGGCAATAAAGTTGAACAAATAAAATAAAATTAAAAACGCTTTTCCACGCCAGTCACACATATTTAATAAAAAAAAAAGAACAAAAATATTAAATGGCTATAAACTGTACGAGTTATAGCTTTCAGATAGTCACAATCGTATATATGCATGCACTAAGCCCTATTATAGTGTATTGCTTCATTTCATTTATAAATTTATTAATATTGACATAATAAACAATTCTTTTTTTTTTTTTTTTATTAGTTATGTACTTAACGGGTGTTATTTTGTCTCTTCATATTCTCTATGAAATGAAGTAAAAACCATTAATTTGGTTTTTTTTTAATCCACCTAACCGTGATTGCTTAGCATATGAAAAACTTGATGTGAAAATTTCAATTGTTTTCTTTCAATTTTATCGTGTCTATTTATATTGTTTAAACGGAAACGTTTGAAAACACTTTCCTAATATTACCTTCATATATATTTATGAAGATAAAAAGATGAATAATATGCTTAAAGCATATACTTATTGTGCGCGGCAGATAGGTTAGAGTGCATCGAATTTGGAAGTTTTTTTTTTTTAAAACATATGGTAACTATGGAGAAAAGAGGAGGGCATCGACGAATTTCTGGCAGGGCTTACAGAATTGTTATTTTAAAAAAAGCGATTCTTAATTTTTTACAGTTTCTGGGAAAAACTATAAGCATTCAAAGCATTTATAATGAATTATCGCAAAAGAATCGAAATAAAGGACCTTTATTTTTGTAGCCTTTATTTTTTTAGTTCGTTGGCGACAATTCAATATAAATGATTTGTATGATTGGTTTCGTGGATTCTAAAATATCGTTTTAACTCCCTATAACAAACAAATAACGATACTGAAATAATATATAGCACTTTGTAGCTGTAAGAATAGTAATTTTTAAAATACTAGTTCTGCAAGTCCTGATTTTTAATGTGATTTTTATTCGGGAAAGGATTGGTCGTCATCTTTAGAATCGCCAACATATCCGAAGTCTTGTAGGAAATCGAGGAGAAACAGGAATGGAAAAATGAATGGAAAAATGAAGAATACTACTATGTATTACTAAAACATCAAAATCTTCAGAACCATTGCGCAAATTCAAATCGTAGTTGGCAAATCAATAAATCTTCGAAGATCTTTTGGGTGCGAAATAACTGTTTCAGCCCAAAAATTGGTTAATTCAAAACATATGGTATATATAGAGAGGTATAGGTCAGTTTTCATATATACCTTTACTCTTTGATTAAAGCAATTTCTTAGCTGGAATAGTTATTTGTATCTTAAGAGGTATTCTATTATTCATATATATGTATTTGAAAACTGATTTGAATTTGATTGAACATTTGGGTCTGAAGTTTTTAATGTTTTATTAAATGTTTGCATTTTCCCAAACATTTTTCTTCTCGATTCCATTACATACATTCAGAGATGGTTAGCTACACTGAAGATGGCGACCAATATCCCTTCGAAAAAGAATTACTTGAGAAAGTCGAGATCGCCTATCTTTTCCGCATATAGTGATCATATGATATTCAAAAAAAAAAAATAACTAAATTCGATGCACTCTAATAAAAATGTACAATATTTGATATACAATATTATTATTATGTACAGGTTTACTTCGTTTTCATTCATTTATGTAATATGCGGTATGCCTACTTAGTATTAACTAATATATTTTCATATATATTATTTACCTATCCTCACCCGTTGTTAAAATTTTACTTGATGAGAAATACAACAGAATTGAAAACTAAGATATTACCAAGCTAGTTTTTTGTTCTTTTTATCTTTATCTGTATTTTTTTTTTTTTTTGTATTTTTATTTTTAATAATTCCTTCATACAGTATTTATCAGTTGAACAATTCGGTTTGGGTGACAAATTTATTAGTCATTATTGTTTAAAGACATATAAATCAAGTTTATTGTCAATCAAAGTGTTACCACTTACAAGTTTTCTACTTTAACAACACTTTACATTTTATGGCGTTCATGCAAACGGGCTTAAAAAATACATCATTTTATGTTTTTATTTTATTTTTTTTAATTTTCATATGAATTTTGATGCATAAACACAAATGTAATAATAATAATAAATAGTGACCGTATTTCAGAATCGCATTCTATTCATTTCACGATTTGAATTATTAATTTTTATGTTAATAATATAATTTATCGGTGAAGTGGTATTTATATATGCATAATAAAAAAAAAGAATGTTAATGTATTACGACGTGATGTGTATGCTTATATTTAGTGTAACAGTGATGACAATCACTGTGGGTGGTGTGACTGATAATAATATTATAAGAATGAGAAATAGGTAAATAATATATTTTCGCAAAAAAAAAATTTTTTTATATATAAAACAATGATACAATTTCTTGTGAAATAGAATTTTTGGGCGAGGAAGATATTCTTCTTCTTCTTTTTGTATAAATTATTATTTTTTTTTAAATATATTTTTCGGAATTTTTCTTATTCTTTCATAATTTATTTTGTTTTATAATTAGTTATCTGAAATCTACCTACCTTTCCCATTATTTATCTATTTTCGTTAATTTATTGAGGAAAACCATTTAAATAATTTACAGATTTATTAAAAATATTTGGTCGAACATATTAATTTATATCATTTTAATTATATCCACCCACGGATACGGCAGTCACAATACCATGTATATAAATATCGGAACTATCAAAATATTAAATTAAAATTATAAATAAAATGATAAAAGAAAAAAAAAATTAATTATCCATATTTATATTGTTGGACGCAACAATTAACGAATAAAAGACATTTTCACAGCCCACAATATTTATAGTTTTTAAATTGTGATTAAACAACCGATATGATCCCATAAGAGGTATATAGTTAGTTATAGTTACTTAATGGAAGTTGTTCAGCAAGTGAATACATATAATGAAAATTAGTATTGCTATACGCGTTATATCGTTGACAGTTTCTGGTACGAATCAATTTCCTTTTGATGATCTCCATCTTTACCTCAGATTATTAGGCTAAAAAAATATGATCTTAAATTAGATAAAATCATCTATAAAAACATTATTTCGATCACGATCCGCAGATCATTTATAGATCATATTGATCAGATTTTAAAATGTAGAATAATATGAATAAAAATAATAATAATACATATTATGTAATAATATTGAGAATATACATAACAATATTTTGTTAACTCTTTGATATAAAATTTTAATATTCTAAATTATTAAATTAATATTTAATAATTATTGAAATTGCTTATTTAAAAAAAAAATTGAATCCATCTGATCTTTTTCTGTAATAGATCAGACCATTTTATATTAAAACGATCCTATCTGATCTGATCGTGGTTTGCTTTATTTTTGGATCAGTTCTTTGCTATCTGTACAAGAAAATGGTTTTGAGAAAGGGGAAATAAAATAACATCCTTCACCAGAAACTTAAAATTGCTGCTGTTCAAGAACAATTGACATTGACAATCAGTTCTTTTTTCTTCTTTTTTTTTGTTGCGTATTGGAAATTTATTAAAAAATTGATCAAATTGTAAGTAATTTAAATCGGGTTACTGATCATATTGATAAATATAATTAAAATTTATTTCAATTAAATGCTCAGCTTTTATTTTATTTCCTCTCGCCGCCCGGTAGGTAGCTTTATCAAATTTCTTTTAAATTGTCAGGACAGGTGTAAGCATATAAAAATTGTGTCTGTTGCCGCATGCATCAATTTCTATTTATTAGATCGACCAGAAAAAAACCCTAATGGACTGTAGTTGGATAATTTTTTTTCAATCAATTTTAAGTATTTTCTCAGAAAAGATAATGGGTCTAAAATGATTTCCTGATTTACGACAGATTTTTGAAGTTCTTTCGTCGGTCAAAATTGATGCTATCTGACGTTCACACATATAAAAATCAATATATCCAAAAGCACAGAGTTGATCAAATCAAAAAAGTTTTTATACATTAGAAAGATACTTATTGAGTCAAATTATAATTTAAAATAAATCTGGGCACTTTCTGACTATTTTTTCGGCAGTTATGCTATGATTGTTTAATTTTTACAAAATGTTTAATTAACACAATTTTTTTTTCAATAACTTAAGCTTTAAGTTTGATAGAGAATTTAGTAGACTTTACAACGGTTTATTGTTCAGCTGATTTAATCACGAATTGAGCAAGATGTGATAATTTTAATGAAATATTGTACTAAAATTTCATACAAAATAAGAGAGGTTTTTTAAAAATATTTTTAATGTGAAACTCATGTATGTATTTCAATTTCTAAAAATGTTTAAACGTCCGTCTGGACAGATACAGATAAGGATGGAAGACTTCACATAAACACGAATAATAAAGGACATCCATTAATTATAGAAATGAAAATTCAGGAAATGTATTATTTATGAATTAATTATATGGTAAATTAAGTCAAAGCATAGTTTAATATAACTAACTCATTGCCGCACATATATGTGAACAATGAATAATGAATTGTTGTTACAGTGAGAATCTTCACAGAACTCCTTTTTCACGAAAACTCGTTAAAGGCGGAAAAAGAATTCACTTAATCAAAATTTTCAAACTAATTTTACACTTTTTGGCGGAAACTCTTCAGACGCGAATGTCGAACAATTCATCCTAAACGAAATTTTTTAGAAAACTTTAAGGCGAAAACTTATACATAATTTTTTATAAAAATACATTTGATTTGATTTTTTGAAATTTTTTATTTTACTAAAAGTCTTAAAAACTCATGATTCTTGGAGAAAACCTAAAAATTCGGTAAAAAATCAGAATTTTTCATGCAATGGTACGAAAATTTTTAATTAATTTTTAATTTTCGTTAATTTGGGATAAAAAAATTATGGGTATAAAACTCTTAGATGCTCATGATTCGTGCGAAGAAAACACAAGAATCGACACTTTATTTTTTTTTCTTCCAAGGGTCCTCCTCCCTCTATGGTTTTTGTCGATGAGTCAAAAATGGAAACTTTCGACCCATACTTGGAGTATTATATTAAACATTATCCAATCAGCCTACAAATTAAAACCTATTCTAATGGCATCGGTCGGGTGAGAAAAACCTTATACGGATTAAAAAATAGAGATGTGCATGTGACGAAATATTTGTCACCCTAATATTTATAATTTATAACATCTTTTGTATACTTAATGTAAAAAAAAATATGGATTAAATTCTCAATAGCGGAAACCTCCTCTAAGGCGGAAATTTTGAGTCCCTTGAATGTCCGTCTTTGAGGATTTTCTTTTCACTGTATTAATATTAGAACTTCCAGAACAAAAAATATATAGAATTATATTCCGACTCAGACTATTGGATATGAAAATCTGTTAATACTTATCCAAAGAAAAATATACTGCACAACTAAATAGCTTTAAAAATAAAATAATAACAATTATATTTTCATAATGATCTAATTATTAAATTA
Organism: Catotricha subobsoleta; assembly: GCA_011634745.2. NCBI lineage: Eukaryota > Metazoa > Arthropoda > Insecta > Diptera > Cecidomyiidae > Catotricha > Catotricha subobsoleta. Next base: position 16,921 of record JAABKK020018610.1, read on the forward strand.
ACATATCGATCGATGGCTTTAGCGGCAACAACATATATGTATTTCAACATCTTGTTAGTGCTAATATCCATCCATGTCCATCATGGATATAAATATACGGATCATATTAGCACTAACAAGATGTTGAAATACATATATGTTGTTTCCGCTAAAGCCATCGATATGACAAATACAATTATAAATATATTAATAATTACTTACAATTAGGTATATGTTTTACACAGAAAAAATATGATATATTGCGCCATCAGTTTTAAGTAAACTTCCCTACATCAACGGATTATACATTTCTCGCTTCAACCATATACACACTTTGAATATTCGCTATTTAAAGCTTGATTGGTTTTAGTATTTGCTAAAAATTTTAAAAATTTGTTGGAACTTAAAGCTTATAAAAATATGTTCGAAAAATAATCGCATTAGTGAAAGTATAGTAGGTACTTAACTTATATTCTAGGCAGCAGTGGAATTCTGACCAAAATTGTGATATAATATCACAAATTTATATCACAATATTTCGATACAGGGTGGATCAACTAACATGAGAAATATTTTGTTGTTCTAATATGATGTTAATTAAACCACCCTGTATTAAAATTTTGTGATATAAATTTGTGATATTATATCACAATTTTTGGTCAGAATTCACCTGCAGAAATCTATTTTATAATTTTAAGTATTGATTTGAAAATTTTTCTTTTGACTACCTAATTTTTTTTTTTTGGATATCAGGTTTGGCGGCTGATTTTGATGGTCGATATACTAAAAAACGCAGAATTTTTTCGGCACTTCGGTTTCGGATAGGTTTGCTGACGAGTCTATTGCAGAAATATTTCTATAAAATAAGTCAAAATAACTCGCTTTTATTATTAAAAGTCTTGATCGGGTTTTGTTTTCCAGAGCATGTTTGCAATATTTGCATGATGCTCTAATTTTCATATTCAACTTCAATCCAATAGGATTATAAATTCCTTCCTTCCAAGAGTAAATTAATGATTAAATAGTAGGTAATAGCTCATAACATAAAAACCAATTTTTGTTGTTAATTTTGAACGAGTTAATTTCAATGTTAAAAGAAAACCAAACTGCAGGTGAATTCTGACCAAAAATACTTACAATTTTTTTTTTTAATTTGTAGAGGACAAATTAGTAATAACGTCAATCATTTCCACAAGAATCCCATTATGACACTTTTCACAGCAACAACAAAATCGCCAGGTCCTTGTAGATATATTCGAGCAACTCGGAAGCAAAGTCATCAATGTCGTAGAGATTTTGGACTTCCAGATGCAATTAAAGAAGCACGTCGATTAGCTGTGAATCATTGTGAACAGCAATTTCGATATGATCGATGGAATTGTTCAATTGAAACAAGAGGAAAAAGGAATATTTTCAAGAAGGTACGTGTTATTCGAAAATACACAACTGCTAGAATTTAAATGACGGATTTTTATGTGTCACCAGGTTTATCGAGAAACAGCTTATGTGCATGCCTTAACTACAGCTGCATTAGCGTATTCGGTTGCCAGGGCTTGTGCCGAGGGACGCATGATGAAATGTCAATGTGCATCGGACACTAAACATCCAGAAGGTGTACGTATGTCATGGAGCTGGGGTGGATGTAGTGATAATGGGAAGCATGGCAAACGTGTGGCGAGAAATTTTTTAGATTTACATCCTACTGACGGTGATCAAGTCTCTGAAGTCTTACGCCAAGATAGTGAAGTATATTTAAATATAATAACGAATAATGCAATTTTAAGCAAACTCTTTAAAAGAACTTGTGACGTTTCACAGGTAGGCTTACAAGTAGCTATGTCTACAATAAAAGAAAAATGTAAATGTCATGGTGTATCCGGTTCATGCTCAATGAAAACGTGTTGGCGAAAATTATCAGATTTCAACACAACTGCAGCAATATTACGTGACAAATATCATAAAGCTGTCAGAAAACTACCAAGCAATAAATCGTCACGCCGTTCAGCACCTGACCATCATTCAATAAATAAAATAAAGGCAATTAACAGTTTAATATTATTCAAGTTTTTATTTATATTCTTCTTTTTTTTAATTTAAAGGATTCAACTTTTACGTCTTTATATTACTTGGAAACATCACCTACATTTTGTTCAGTAACACGTGGACGTAGATGCCGTCATCCAGATAATTGTGCTACCTTATGTTGTGGCCGTGGATATTCCACACACGTAGTTAAAGTTATTGAAAAATGTCGTTGCAAATTTCATAATAACCGTTGTTGTCATGTTATTTGTGATCATTGTGAAAGGCAAGAAGATCGATATTATTGTAAATAAAAAAAAAAGTAGAAAATCATTTTTTTGTTTTTCATTTAACCATATAACATTTGTTGCGATGTGCTTAAACAAAGTAGACTATCATGGTATAACAACTATTAGGTATGATATACTCACCGACGCATTTTCGACTTGTTCTGC